>VCHN02000111.1:0-69569 GCA_007115665.2 Sequoiadendron giganteum
AACTCGATCTTGACCTCAGACGAGCCTAAAGGATAGAAACCTTAAATTTGTCAATTAATTCAATTGAGGTCAAACGAGACATCCCCGGAAGGGCAAAAGATTAGAGACAGAGAGAACCAAAGCCAAAAGACCAGAATGGAGCAAAATTAGGGGGGTCCCCATCTTGGATGGGGTGATATGTGAAAAAGGTCACAACATGTCCCAGGACGGGTGATAACCTTGAGGGAATCCACTTGGAGACTGGTCGCACGCCCTCGACACTGTAAGTTCGACCCTCCTCCAATGAGTCTAGGCAAGAGAAATAAAGGCGAATCTATTCCGGGTAGAGCATAGAAATCACAGCATGTTAAGATAAAATATGTAAGCATGCATTTAGGTAAATCATAATATGTGTATATGTCAATGTTGAAAATATTATCTAGTACATCCCTTTCAAATGTTGATTAAAAGAATTTTTCTTTTTGTTTAACTTAATCTCGAGTATAATTGTACGAATGCATAGTTGATATCAACTGATGGTATAAACAGATATTTAAAACCATTTATAAAGCTAAATTATCTACATTTAAATCGAACCCTCACTTTGAAATATGCACTTTCTCTGTTTTTTAGGAGAAATCCCTAAGGGGACATTACAAGTGATCATCCACTGCCTTAAAGTCTTGTTCAGCCTTCGAAAACTCCAACTGTGACTAGTATTTGTGAACACACTAAACACCAAGAGCTCCATTGGTCTTCAAAGGTTTAAAGTTGCCTTGAAATGCAACCAAGTAGACCAAAAAAGTCACCATATGAAATTCGTGAATTTTAATGAACTCTGTAATCTACTGGTGAAGACACTCGCTAATAAACATTGCATAGTCAAAGTTTTCCTTCTTGTCGATAACCCGAGAGATGATATAGAACATCCATGGTCGGAAAATGTTTTTCTTCTTCCTAACCTGATACCCAGTTAAGCAAATTTATTAAGATGGAAATCTCGTCCTTGAACTCACCATGCACAACTTTCTTCGGCATGTTAGTCTTTTGAATTTTCAACCATCGCTGAGCAACTTTCTTCTATGATTTGTTTTTCCTTTTCCCATATCTTGTCACAATCTAGAATGGATACAACAAAATTATCTGAGAAAGGAGGAATAGAAAAGCATTTCTCCACGTCCCTTGGCTTGAGGCTACAAACGACTCTCCCATCGGTTGACCTGATTTGTCTGGTAGACGAGTCATAATGCTTGATGCAAGCAATTACAAACTCGAGATCGAAGACCGTAATAGGAATAGACGTTGTGGCGAGCAACCCAGAGCGCTCAAGATTTATGATTGTGGTGATGCTCGTACCCTCCAACATGCTCAGATTGACAACAGGAAATACATGACCCAAGTTTGTATCGGCAGTTTTCAAAAAGTCATGCACAAAGACTGATTTGGCCTTGTAATCTATGGGGTTGAACTGCATTTTGAAAAACTAGATTTTTGACTGTAAAGTTTGGTATGTTCGGACAACTTTTAGAAAAGGCTGAAAAAGCTCTAGGATAGGCTAAAAATAGCCGATCCAGGTAAAATTTTCCAAAAAAATTCTGAGATATGTGTTTTGTGCAAAATTGAATTCTAAGACAACCTAGATTGACAAAACTTCGAAAAAGTGAGTTTTGGCAAGGCATGCAAAAGGTTTTCAGTTGAGATCTGCAGGGGTTGTAGGGGCACTAGGGGCAATTTTTTCGAGAAAATCTGAACCATGGGTTTTGTGGGCAATGGAATTCCAAGCCGACCCAAATGATTAGATTTTGGAAAAAATGAGTTTTAGGTCCACATGCAAAGAGATCTTCGGAAAAAAGCACAGTGCTCCAAAATGGAGGCAATGGGGCAATTTTCTCGAAAAAATCTAAGATATGGGTATTGCTGCTGTCGCTAAAATAGATGAACCCAGATGATCTATTTCTGAAAATTTCGCTGTTTTCTTTGACATGCAAAGAATACCTAAGACGAGAATAAAACTTAAGATAGTAGATAGAAATTTTTTATGTTTTTGCTTCTATAGAAATCGCCTATACTTGAATTAGATTCGATGTAACCTGCATGCAAATGGAAAATGAAGTCTGTAATATCCCTCCTATGAACATTTTGAATTTGACGCTACGAAGAACACTTAATTTTGACACCTGTAGCACCTCCAGACCATTATTTGCTCAAGAAAGGCGTGTTTTATCTCATTCACAATGAAGAATAATGGACGCCTATGCCTTAATAAATAATAAATTATCCTCAAAGGTGTCATAAATGGATGCATAATATTGGAAATGGTGCTAGCCTTCTGATTGGACCTCCAACAATAACACTTAGCTTGCAACTAGTCTTCAAAACAGTTAACTGAATGAAAAATATGCCCTAATTAGGGTGCCACCTCCAACACTTCAATTAACATGTGCATGCAAAAGTAGGTCGTCTAGTTACAAGCTAAAATAACTAATAAGCCAAGAAGTTGACTTAAAAAGAGTTTAACTGAAGATCTAATTTCAGTTAATTGTCTTCGCCTTTAAAGGGTGCCACTTCTCTTGAGTTCAAAAAGTCAACCTTTGACTTTAGACGTCCTTCTCTAGACTTAGCCAATTTCTTGAAAATTTGGATTTGAAAACATCATTGGAGCTCATGTTCGATCACTGATTCTGATTGACTGACATGTCGGATTGACTGGCTCACAGTTTCATTGAAGAGCAAGATCAAATCTAACAAGAGTCTCTTGGAGGCTGCAAACCCTAATTCATTCATCTGATGCTTCAAAATTCAGGGCACGCCTGGCCTTTAGGGGCGCTTTTGACCTTAGACAGAAGAATTTTCATTGCATTTTCATCATTTTCAAGGTGATTCTGACCTAACTTCATCTTACGCTTCCTAGTGTCCAGCAAAACTTAAAAACTAGTTGACAGGCTCACTACAGAGCTGGTTGGATTCTGAACAAGAGCTCTTGGAGAGCACTTCTCTTAAAAACATCATCTGACAGCTTAAAAACATGGGCACCCCTGGCCTCCAGGGGCTCTTTTCTTCCCAGACTTAAGCCATTTTCCAAATTGGCTAAAAACCACTTAAACTCCCACTACAGGCTGCTAACAAGTCTTCTGACCTAGTTGAGGTATGCAACGGAAAGTTGTAACCAACACGAATAGGATGAGTATCTGAGATGGTCAAAACAACTGAGTTTGAAGCTCCAAAACCTTGGGCACCCTTGGCCTCCAAGGGCTAGCGCTTGTGCTATTTCTGGACATTTCTAACCATCACTAAAACCCTATGTTTGACTCCTGATACTGGCAGTTCAGCAACTTAGATTCACCCGCTGACGGATGCGTTGCGAAACCAAATCAAGTCTGAGACAAACATCCTAGGTGTCATTTGATTAGAAACCTCCATCTGGTGCTTCAAAAAGATGGACACCCCTGGCTAAGAGGTGCACTTTTCACTCCAGTGTTAAGTCATTTTTTCATCTCCCTCGTTTTGCATTCAATCTCCATTTTCAGGTGCTAGACAAATTTGTCGAGTTGGCTAGCTAGCTCATTGAGACGCTGACAGGATTCTGTAGAAGTCCTCTTGGAAGTGACAAGTCTCAGAAAGTTGATCTAGGCCTCCAAAATCAAGGGCACCCCTGGCTCACAGGTGCGCTTTTGCTCCGGAGTTACAAAAATTTCTAGCATTTTCACCTCGACGAAAATCCCCTCTAAGGCAAAGCATCATTTTGGACAAATCTCGCCATAGAAACTTCACCAAAGTGTTTCAAGCTTAGATTTCGACACCTGGCACCTAGCCATTGTTGACCTCGAAGATCTTAACTTTTCACTTGAAAAAGAGAAAACTACCCACCAAGCTTAAACTGAGTTTTAATTGAATTTGACTTCACCATTGTGATCGTGAAGCAAAATAAGCCAATCAAAACAATTTTCAGTCAATTCTAACAAGTTTCAATTTTTAGGGTTTTCTGACCTAAAAACAGGGGTCCAAAAACCCTAATTTTCATTTTTTTCAAATTTTGCCAATACCTCCTTGATATCACATTGACTCAAAATCCATACTTGGTTTGCCCAAAAACTATGTTTTGATATCATTTTAACAAGGTTTAGACCATTTTAAGCAAAATGCCTTAATGAAGCAAAAATTTTGGTTTGGGTACAACATACATCCAATATCGAATAGTGAAGAGTGGTTGGATTTCTTGCAAACTCTATACAGACTTCTTGCTGGTAATAAAGATCAGAGTTTACATTATTTTGAAGTATTTCTTTGATTTTGCAAGTTGGTACATTCATATGTTCAATTGCTTTCGTATTTTCTTGCACCGTATATATTTATTTCATGTCATACACATTAAACAAATATACCACATAAATTGGCAAGTCTAGAAAACAATATAGCAGCATAGGGAAACTTACACTTTCAGAAATAAGTATAAGAAAGGGAAAATTTGAGGTTATTTTGGGAAGGGGTCATAACAAAGACATATATTCTCCATTGCTTTGGTGTGTTGTTACAACACATGGGTTGTCTTCCTAAACATTATTGTAGGTAAAGTTGGAAATTCCCCATTTCAACCCTTGATGGCCCTTATAAACATCAATTCTACTATTAATATCAATTTGGAATTCATATTTGATTTGATAATTTGGTAAATGTGTTATATTTATGTTTCATCTTTATCTCGTGAGTTGTCTGAAACATTAGAGTTTACTATTAATAGTTAAAATTAGAAAAAAGGGAATGTTCTACGTCTGCTAGGATTTTATAGAGCATATTAGGGTTTTCCATTTAGGGCCCGATAAATAAATTTGAAGCAAAACATTAGGATTTTTAGACTAATATGTAAACATAAATATAATTTAGGGTTCTATAAGATTCTGGTTAAAATATTTAGACAAAAATCTATTTGTCAAAGATAAAATATATTTGTTGAAGGTTTTAACTAATATTTCTAGTAATATTTGGCTCAAGACATTACAATATATATATATATATATATATTAATAATTTTAAAATTATAAAATATACAAATAGTGATTCTCATTATTTCAAATAAACAAACTATTTAAATACCTCATAATTTGCAAAAAAGAAAATACTCAAATTCATAATTCAATGATTTGTCAAATGTCCATACACAATAAATATTACAACCAATATGTAATAATCTTCATATTGCTCTTCATCAAAAGCATTAAAGTCAACATTTGGTTCAACTTCATTTGAACCGCAAGCAGTTGCAACAACGCTCCCAATAGACAATCAATGTGTAGTAGCTACCTCATCCATAAAGACTTTGGCAAGCCATGCAATTGCAATGTCTAAATGAGCACACTCAAGAGTTTGATCCCAACTCATTGCCACTCTCTCATTGTAATCAGGTGTCTTATGTGACAAGAGATGTAAGTTGGAGTGTAGGAAGAAAAAATACTCAAAAAAATTTGCACCTAATTGATGAAATTGAGAGAGCAATTGAGTGATTTGATTAATCATGGAAGCATCAATAAATACAGAGAAAGGTTGGTAGATAACCAACCTAATCGGGCATACCCGATCAACTAATCATAACTATAAAATTAGTTATGTATTATTATTATTAAATGATGTAATAAAGATCTATTCTAACACCCCCCTTATTACATCATATGCCCAAGAGACCAAAGCATGAAAGTTCGGAAAGCCTCGAACTTTACAACTACAAGTGATTTGGTAAACATGTCTACACACAGCTCTTGAGTTGGACAAAACTGGAGCCGTATATTCTGTTGTTGAACATGCTCACAAATGTAATGGCACTAAACCTCAATATGCTTGGTACGCTCATGAAAAACTGGATTGCGAACAAGCTTCAACACACTTTGATTGTCGCACAACAAAGTGGTAGGACCTGTATTAGGAACACCCATCCCTATCAAAATGCAACGTAACCATATCGCCTCGTAGACAGTCCCCCCCTCCCGCAGCGCGATATTTTGCCTTTGTGGAAGAGCGAGAAACAATGGTTTGCTTCTTGCTCCCCCATGAAATCGAACCAGATCCCAAAAATAAAATGAAGCTTGAAGTAGATTTCCTATCATCCATTGAACCTGCATAATCCGCATCCGTGTATCCATACGATGAAAGATCTGCATTTTGCTTATATTCCAGGCCATATGCCACTATATCACGGATGTATCTCAAAACCCTCTTTGTTGCCTTCCAATGAACAACCTTAGGTTCCTGCATAAACCTAGAAAGGTAACTGATAGCAAAATTGATATCTGACCTGTTGTACCCCAAATTAAAATTTTCGCTACACTTAGACATTTTGAAGAAATGAGTCAAAATCTTGTTAAATTTGTCAAAAAGGTCAAAATTGGGGTTTGCATGAGGATCAAAAACTCAATATTTTCAAAATTTGTCAATATGGGTCGGCTCAGAGCGACCAAATCAACAAAACCTAGATTTTAGTTTTTCGACCCTAAATTTTAGGAAAATTTCAATTTTTAGCAATTTTCTAAAAATAAAAACTTTTTTTGGGTTTCTTTCGAAACAAATATTGGCAAATTTTTCTAAAAATAGAAATTTTGGCTTCTAGGGTTGAGATTGATTTTGATTGGTTCAAAATACTTCCTCATTAGGCTGGTGCACTTAAAATCACGAAAAGATCAGTTTTGCCCTAATGGGTCTATTATGCTTTTTCAAAAGCTTTTTCAGGAGCACCAAGGTCATCAATGGAGGATAGTCAATTGCCAAGCGCCAGAATCAAACATTCAAGCATTGAACAGAAGCTGCTAATGTAGAACATGCATGAAGAACGAAGAAGGGAAGTTGTCAAAGTTGAAAAATGAGAAATTTTGGCTAAGTTTGGAGACTTCAGGTGCCCTTGTCAAGAATAGGCGCCCAAACACCCATGCGTTAGAATAATTTCATCTCCGACAGTCAAAGCCAAGGCAAGCACATCAAACGAAGGGAGAAATTGAAAAGTACAGAAAATATTCTAACTCTGCCAGCCATGGGCGCCCCAGAAGGAAATAGGCGCCCAACTTTTCAAGGCATCAGATGATGAAATTAGGGTATATCATGTCCCCGAAATAGCAATACCATAAAGAACAAGTGTTAAAATACAAAAAAATTAATAAATAAAATAAATAGCAATATTAAGATTAAATATAAAATAAATGTGTACCATATCAATATAAACATATATAAAGAACAAATATCATAATAATATATAGGCAAATTATTGTTATTACATTCTAGTATTGAATAACTTAATATCAAAAATAATAATAATAAATAAATATTATAATCATTACACATCAAAGATTGTAATACATTAGAATAAAATAATAATAAGATATTAGCAAATTGGTTTTATTATTATACTTTAATATTAAAATATGTTCAATAAAACATCAAAATAAAATAATAAAATAAGTATATAATTTGAAATATCATAATTATTAGTAATAATATATTATTTTCAAAAAATATATATTATTGTGATAATAAGCCTTTCAAGGCAGCAATTCTGTGTGAAGCTTTAGATTGAGATTCATAGGTTGTGTTGCTAAAAGAAGTAGAAATCTACTATATTTGGTGTATCACCTCCATTTTTCGTTTTAGTTTCAGATTATCAAATCTTTCTCCTCTCTTTTCGGATTCAGGTTGTTGTTGCTAAAGAAGTAGAAATCTACTATATTTGGTGTATCACCTCCATTTTTTTTTTTAGTTTGGATTATCAAATCTTTCTCCTCTCTTTTCCCAATAAGGTTTTTAGTTAGAGTTAGTTTTTGGGTGATTTACCAAGGGGAAGCCCCTATAATCGGAGGTTGACCTCGAGTTTTGCGAGTCCCACAACTCGAGAGGTCATCCCATGTTTCACAGGATAGCTAGATTCAAGATTCAGCAGGGTGCATATTCTAGGTGATAATAGAACCATTGATAAATGAAGATATATTTGATTATAGGCATGAAATAAATCTTGGATGATGCAAATATAGCTAATTGTGTAAAGATTGTCTTATTTGTGCTTGTAACCCTATTAGAAAGGGTGAACCATGGTTTAAGTAGATTGTCTAAAAACCCTACTTTCAGCCCCTTAGGCCCTAGACAAGGGATTGGGCCTTGCAGCCCCTTAGGCCCTTGACTAGGGATTGGGTTATAGAAGGTTGGGGGTCCCACCTAGTCTTTAGCCCCATAGGCCCTGGACAAGGGATTGGGCGAATAGGAGGTGGTAGACCTTAGGCTACTTAAGGATTCCATGATTTCCTCTCCCCCTGATAGGATGAGTGTCTTCCGAGGTGTTGCCATGAGTGGATTATGCAGGTACTAAGCCACTAGCAAGAAGGATTGTGATGGACAACCTCTTGAGCTTTATTTGAGGGCTTCAGGGCGGATCCACCTATGGCACTCATATGTCTTCTTAATTGCATTTATAATTATGCTTATATTTTGGATATCTAGATATTAATGCTAACAGATATATGTGTATGTGGAAATGTTGTTAATATGGTGAATGCAGATTTCAAACCAACATTACTTCATTAAAAAGAACAATCATTTGGAAAGAAGAAACCCTAAACCTAATTAACAAGTGAGTTTTAGGGCAAATCGGGTAAGGGACACTACAGGGTTTGTGCTCCTAGGCAATGTTGTTCAAATTCTTCTCAGCTTCGCAGTGAGCCCAATAGTGCAGTCATCAAATCAACCAGACGATCAGAATCGAAGATTGAACAGAGGAGTTTTAACCAAGAGACAGAATGCAAACCATGAAAATCTTGCAAAATTGTCTAAGTCTGGTAATGGTGGGCACCCTTGAAGGAAATAGGTGCCCAAGCATTTGAAGGTTCATAATCAGTTTTTAGGCGCTGGCACCTCCAGAATAACCACCTCAAATACAGCTAAGCTTCGCAACGGAACAAACAACCAAATCACCAGACCCTTCGAGCTCCCAAAATCATGAATTCATCATAAGATTAGAAAATAGGTTAAAACTTCAAAAGCATAAAAATGGTTAACACTGGTAAAGATGGGTGCCCCTGAAGGAGATAGGCGCCCATGATTTTGAGGGCTCAAATGAAGTTTTTATCAAACCAGCCTCCAAGACAACTTCGTCAGATTTACTCCAGCTCCACGATGAGATCATCTGCTAGTTCATAGGATTCACCGAGCTCCTAGGATCGAGGATCAAACAAAGGTTAAAAATCAAGAAAAAGTTGAAATTCCAAGAAAATGGCTAAGTATGGAGAGGAAAAGTGCCCCAGGAGGAGATAGGTGCCCAAGGCTGAATGCCTTAGGAAATTTTTCAAAGTTTTCATCATTCAACATTCGAACTTCTACATTCGATGAACTTGCCCGGGATAGACTCTGAAAGTTTTAAGACAAAAAGAAAGCAGATTTTTCCCAACCTCAACGTATTTAAGAGAGCTTTGAACTTTCATTATTCATTTTTACAAGTTGGTATCAAGAGCAAGAAGATTTTCCCTTTTCTCTCAAAGAAGATTTGAAGACTCAAACGACATGCTTTTTCAGTGTTCTTCAAGGTTTCGAGATCAGTGAGCAAGGAGGAATGCTTTTTCAGGTTCCAAACTTCTAGGGCATTGCTTTTTCAAAATAGCCACTCAGCTTTTTCCATTTTTGATCACATGGGTCTCTCTGCTTTTTCATCCTCGTGAATATTGAGAATTTTTTCTCTCTTCTAGAAACTGCTTTTTGGCTTCTTTTTCAGGATGGATTTTTCTTTTTCAGTTTCTAAGCATCTGGGTTTCTCTGAAACATGATTTTCTACAAAACTCAGATCCCAGCTTTTTCTTGGAGAAATTGCTTTTTCAAGATAGATCGACTTTCTATTTTCAGCAGCACTCTCCACTCAAAAATCAGGAAACAAATCAACTTTTTGGAGGATATAATCGAGATTTAAAGCGGAAATCTTCTAGAAGCTTTCTTTTAGCTTTCTTTCTATTCTCATCTCAATTCTTATCGATTCTTTGGAGAAGAGAAAGAAAACAAAATGCAATAGTTGGCGTTTCCTATTTTTCATGCTTTCTTAGTTGTTGATGTTTATCTTCTTTAGTTTTAGAAATAAAGCTTGCATGCTGGCAAGTATTAGTTGTAAAAGCAAGGAGATTTTAGGGTTCCCTACTCCTTTGCTTAGTTATAAATAAGGGCAGCCTTGCCCATTTTTCTTTAACCGTGCTTGTGATAACAAATTGCTGAGCCTATTTTCCCTACAAGTTGTTCTTATTTAGTTTCACTTCACTGTGTTAAGAGCAAGTTTGCATGTCTCTTTTAGCTACAAATCCTTGTTCAGTGCATGTATCTGGTGTTAAGTGCTAATTTGGTTTGATCGCATGTTGCATGTATTTTGCTACAACTTGTTGTCCCAGAAGTGTAATCTCTTGTGCCCAAAGTTTGAGGAAATAAAGTCTTGTGTTTGCTTTGCTGCCCTGATATAAGGTCTCAGATTTCCGTCTTTTGTGTTATGCTTATATGATCTCCATTTCAGCTTGCATTGAAATTCAGTAAATGTCTGTTGGAAGAAAGTTTATCTAAGTATCTGTGTTAGAGAATCAAACTTTTTTCATTTCTAATTCTCTTGCTTTGTGTTTACCTGGGAAGTTCGAAACATCATTAGCGTAAGTTAGTTTAGTTGATAGTTTTTATTAAAAAGAAAGCCTCAACTGCAACATCAAGAGTTCTATAACCTTGTGCTCTCGCAGCTGAAATAAACAGATAGACAAATTACCGTTAGTTTACTTTCTTTTAGCAAACTCAGCAAAAGAGGGAACTTCCCCTCCGAATTTGCAGAGCATTTTATTGCACATAGCTGTCCGTTTCCAAACCGCATTCCAGAGGTGCGATTTGAAATGCCAACACAACCTAGTATAGGTTAGGTAGATGAGACTCCCAATCAATTGACGATAAAGAGTAGCATTCACCTGAGCAGATGGATCGTGGTGGGAAAGTTGCAAACTTGTCTCCATGGAGGTCGACATAGGTTTGCAATCTTCCATGTTCAATCTCTCGAGCAGTGTCTTGGCATACTTCATTTGAGAAACATATATTTGATTCTTCTTTTGCTACACTTTAAGTCCAAGACAATAATGCAGGAGCCCGAGATCTTTCATGTCAAACGATCATTTGAGATCATTCTTTGTTGCATCAATCACTTGTGGAGAACTCCCTGTGATGACCAGATCGTCGACATAAACAATTAGAATGACAATCTCCCCCCCTTGCTCTTTGAGGTAGAGATTGGGATCATATGGATTCCTGATGAATCCATATTGAAGGAGATGCTCATCGATCTTGATATACCAGGCTCGAGGAACTTGTTTAAGACCGTAGAGTGATTTGATGAGTTTGCATACTTTGTGTTGTTGCCCAGGTGTAGTGTATCCCTCTGGTTGAGTCATATAGACTTCCTCCATGAGATCTCCATTAAGGAAGGCGCTCTTGACATCCATCTGCTGAACTTTCCACCCAAATTGCGTTGCCATAGCCAATACCATACGGATAGTCTTGATCTTTGTTGTAGGGGAAAAAGTCTCATCATAATCAATGCCTTCCTTCGGTGCATAGCCCTTAGCCACAAGTCGAGCCTTATACTTTTCAATGCTACCGGTTGCCTTGTATTTGATCTGGAAAACCCACTTGCAGCCAATAGCCTTCTTCCCTGGTGGAAGATCAACAAGTTCCCATGTATTGTTCCTTAGAAGTGCCTGATATTCAGCATCCATAGCATCTTTCCAAGGTGGTGACTCAAGAGTGTTATACCCAAAATGAAATTTTTGGCATTCTGCTTAAATTGAGCTAAACAACGTAAAAATGCCATCTAAAGTATGTTTTAGGTCAAACCAAATATGAAATCTTTGTGGGTTTCTGTCAAGGAACCTATGGTTAAAATTCTGAAAAAATAAAAATTAGGGTTTTACACCCCTATTTTTATGGAAACCCTAAAAAATAGGACCTTCCCGGAAATGATTGAAAATAATTCTGATAGGATTAATTGCCTTCACGATCACACTGATCAAGTCAGAATTATCAAAAATATGTTTTACTCTGGTGGGTCTATTTCTATTTTTCAGGAACAAAGTTAGGAGCTCCGCAGCCATTAATGGCAGATTGGCCAGTACCAGGTGCTGAAAGCTAAACCTCAAAAGCTTCAACGAAGAAACCATGGCGGAAAAGGATGAAAATGATGCCGTTCAACGAAGGAGATTCTCAAAACAGAAAAGGCCAAAATTTGGCTAAGTCTGGAAGGTGCACGTTTTGTCTACCAAGGCAAAACACAGTCTACAGTGGCTAAAAGCGCCCCTCTTGAAGAAAGGCGCCCTTGGACCTCAGAGGGCAAATCAAATCATTTGGCATTGTCAAAACAGTCATCCTCTTCACTTTCATACTGGCTCGACAACGAAACAATCAGCAAGATCATCTGATTCAGGGATCATTGACCAACCGTCAGCGAAGTATGGAGGATCCATTGACGACAGAAGTGCCAAATCAGAGAGCTTCAAGGTAAAAGCGCCCCTGCTGGCCAGGGGCGCCCCTCAGTTGCAGACACCAGATGAATCCAAGAGCTGTAGCTTTATACATGATATCTTTCCAGCTTCCTCCCGGCTACGTGATCAATCTAACAGCAAGTCCATAAGACACACCAGACGATCACGAGATGAGATCAAGCAGAAAAAGCCAAATTTGAAAAACTGGAAAGATAAGCCAGAAAATGGCTAAGGCATGGCTAAAAGCGCCCCTCTCAAGGAAAGGCGCCCTTTCCTAAAGGTATCCAGATTCAGCCAGAATCTTCACTGCCTCCCAGGATGACCTTCTCAGCTATGACCTATCTCGTCAGCGAGACTATCAGCAAGAACTTCCGACAAATCAATCGACTGATGGAGAAGGTCAAAGACTGGCAGTCCACAACCAAGATGAAACCAAGCAAAAGCTAAAAGCGCCCCTGCTGACCAGGGGCGCCCTTTAGTTTGGAGGCCCAAAACTTGCCAGCTTCCACTAGAAGTCAGGCATCGTGAACAAGACTGAACCGGCTACCCGACGCATCGTCAAGCAGAATCATCTGATTCATCAAACATCGGGAACGTCAGATCAAAGCAAAGAGGGTCTGAAAAGGTCAAAACGAAGAACAAGTCAATGAAAATTGACTAAGGCATTGTCAAAAGCGCCCCTTTCAAGGAAAGGCGCCCTTCTTTCTGGAGACCTAAACTCAGTTTTCTGAGTTAATCTCTCCCAGGCATATCTAATCATACTGATCCCGCCTCGACAACAGAACTGTCGGATACTGCTCGAGATCAACTGAGTAACCTGAATCGAAGATCAAACAGGAGTACTTCAGCTTGCAAAATAGACAAAAATGATCAAACTCAAGGTTGGACGCCTAAAGGAAAGTCAAACAGAAATGTTGACTTGAGTTAGCAAATTTGGAGCCAAAAAAGAGAAAAACACTCCACAATCAGTGGAAATCATCTTTTGGAACTCCAAATCAGGACTGAATGATGAGTTATCTTCCATACTTTGTGGATCTTAACCCTAATTGCCTTATATTCATGCTAGGCGTCCCTTTCCTCATTATTCTTTTTGCAGGTTGAAGGATAAAACATCAAGTAGCTCCCAAGAACAAGTTTTCAAGATCTGGCAGGGGTTTTGAACGGATCTTCAATATTTTTGAAGATCATTGGCAGTAAAAGCATTCTTCTCCCAAGATTGCTTCTAGAGACAGATTATTACAAAGTGGCAGTTTATAACTTCCAATCCATCTTCTGTCTACTTCCTCTACTTCTGTCTATATTTCTTTTGCATGTCACAGGAAACGACAGATTATCACAGATCTGACCAACTGGGTATGATCAGCACAGCTTTTTCAACAAAACCCACATGGTAGATTTTTTCAGAAAAAGTAGCCCTGCTGCCCCTATTTTTTAGGGTTTCCGGAAAAAGTCATAATATTGAAAAACGGACAAACTGGGTTTGTTTGGCTTTGAAGCACGAACAAAACCCATGTGTTAGATTTTTTCGAGAAAAATCACTTTCTGGTGCCCTTGCTGCCTCTGCCACCGAAGGGCTCTTGCATGTCAAAGAAAAACTCGTTTTTTCGAATTTCTGACGATCTGGGTCTGTTTAGAAAATCATTCTTAACAAAACCCATGTCTCAGATTTTTTCGTAAAAACTACCCCCGGCGAGGCTATTTTTAGCATTTCCAGAAAAGTGTCAGAACAGGGTCAAGTGCCCAGTCAATATTCAAGGTTTTCAGAATGCAGTACTCTCAGGTACAATACAAGACCAAAACAGTCTTATACCATGATTACCTGAAAACGACTGATACAGACTTATGGCAGAAAAATCCAGAGGTCAGTTCTGAAGACTTGGAGGGCATGAATCAAATCACATTGCAGAACATCGAAGAATCCGGTTTGTTTCAAGCAGCATCTATTCCAATCACCTTACAAAGCATTGAGCTTGTAATTGCTTGCACTAAGCATTACAACCCGACTACAAGAGAGATCCTGTCAGTAGATGGGAGGGTGATTTGCAGCTTGAAGCCGGTGGACATAGAGACTTGTTTTGCAATTCCACCATGCCCTACCAAGAAGGTCATATCAGTGACAGAATGCGAAAAGGCATTCGAGGCTTCAAAAGACAAGTGTTCGCTTATAATGGCTGAACATTGGCTGAAAACAAAGAGGAACAGTTTGCCCAGAGTAGTTGGTAGAGGAGAATTCAAAGGCGAGTACGGAGTGCTAATCACCCTACTCAGCAGAGTCACTGGACAAGAGGAGGGAAAATCCTTCCAGCCGTGGATGTTCTACATTATTGGCAAGATAATCAGCAGAAAAGAACGTTACGACTGGGCCTCCCTGATCAATGACACACTCCACCAACAATTCACCGGGTTTCTAGAAGAGCACCGTTTCCACATGTGTTCATACTTGGTCTACCTATAGCCTTCCAAGGCGATTTCAGAACATTAAACACTGTGGGAACCCTGGGTGTGCAAAAGGTACAAGAATACTTTCCTCACTTGGAGTTCACTCTAGCGGAAAGACATTTCAAAAGGATAAATGACCTTTTTACTATGCACACCGTGCACGAGCTAGACCATGAGATGCACGTGCGTATTTCACCAGCAGCTAAGGCAGCAATGGTGGACTGGGCGGATTGGTTCATACAATTCCCCACTTTCACCTACATGCGCGTGTATGGCTATAATGGCCACCCCGCCATGATGCCACGTTACCCCTCAGATAGGGTAGTGTTCATGGAATTCCTGAGGCAATTGGCCGATGTTCACTCTTACCTTCGCGTAAAGAAAAAGGCTGCAGTGAACTTTCCTCTTCAGATGGGACTCTACATATGCAGAACAGCAGCTGATGCAAGGTTGATAAGCCAAGAAATAGTGAGATTTAATCTCAAGTACCTCATCGACAGGAGGCCATCCTATGACCCCAGAGGCATCTTCGCGGCTCACCTTAAGCAAAGATCATCACATGAACCTTTCATGGAAGATTTTTGGGTCAACTGCGAAGATGAGTTCGAAGTGAGAAGAAGGAACCATAGCAGATTCAAGCTCTCACAGATTGCAGAATTCATGTCAGAAGACATCGAGGGCTTATCTGAGGACGAAGAAGAAGTTATTCTTTCTTCCTTCTTCACGGGTTTAGTGGATTCACAACCACTCGGCAAAGTAGACTGGTACGCGAAAGAGAGTATGTCTATTGAGGAAAGAACGGGTAGAGGAGTTCGACACAGTCAACTCTACCTGGACAGTAAAAGGACAAGGAAGGTAGTACTTCCCCGATCAGAGCCGCCAGCGGTTCAGTCTACACTACCTTCCACGTCTAGGAGGAAACCCAGACAGAAGAAGATGAACTTTCCTCCAGAAGGAATGCGGATGTCAGGAAGCACATGGGGGAGAAAAGGAATTGCCAGCACAAGCCGGCAAGAGGTACAGGTGGAGACAGCCACCAATTTGCCTGAGACAGTTGAGACCGCTGCAACTACACAAGAACCAGTGATTGAAATAATCGCTATAGAGATGGAAACCATTGTAGAAGAAGTTGCAGCAAAAGCGGTGCCAGTGATAGAAATAGAGCCACCAGCTTCACCACCATCACAGAGGTCACAAAGTCCTATTGATTTGGACTCGCCACCACGAGACATTGCCACGGCACAGTCTCGTTCTTCTAGCATTCAGGGGACCTATGTTCCTCCTCCCAACGATGCTAGCCGAGATTCTATCTGGCTGGAAAGCTCGCTTGGGAGGAAGAGGAAGAGGCCTTCTTATCAGCTTCACTTCTCTGAATTCCATCATGTCCCACAAGACATGCCGGTAAAGAAGTTGAAGAAGCAGACGCATGTAGAAAAGAATGCAGAGAACGAGGTTATCATAGAGACTGCTGCCCCACCTGAAGACAAAGATATACATAATGTGAGGGTTGAGGATTTCACGCTTTCAAAGGTGAACCTTGGAAAGACCACTCAACAGGTGGAGGCAGACCTTCTTGGAATTGCCTCGGTGAGTGTCAAAGAAAGGATGACAAAAGATGGACAAGACAAAGCAGCCTTGAAGGCTGAAATCCGTCAGCTAAAGTTGTACATTTCTAGTTTGATACATGACACTCCAAACTCCTCGGCTTTGCCTCAAGGACTGTTGGATCTCCCAGCTGAAAGAAACCATCATCGGTTGATTACATACGGTAAACACTTGAGACATCAAGTGGATGAGTTTGTTGTCAAAGGGCGGTGTGTGTTGACAGAAGCATATCAGCTGAGAGACAGAGCACATGGACTTCGATCAGAAATCCAGAAATCAGATATAAAGGCAGCTCAAGAGAGGCCGAGCGAGGAGGCGACAGTTGCTGATTTGCAACAAGCATATGAATCAGTTACGACCACAGAAAATAAACACCATCTCTTTGAGTGGAAAGAGCAGGTGGCATACAAGGTGAGAGCCTATGATGCCAACTCTGTGGAGCTGATTGACTATAGACGCTTCGTCGCCAATATTATCAACTTCGCAAGAACGTTGGTAATATCCTTCCCAGAGTTAGAATATCAGTGGGAAGGAGGAGAATATGTGGAACTTGAAACCGTGCAGACACGATTCCAGGATGTCATCCGATCTTCATTCCTTGAAGATCCCAATGGCTACAAATTAGCCAAAATTGCAGCCATGTCTGTCCAGTTAGATGAAGCAGCTGCCCAATGCATAACCTATCATCAGCAGCTTACGACGGGTGAAGAAATGCTTAGACGCCACATAGTCATCTTGAAGAGCATTAATTGCGCGGAGGCCGAAGAGGTCAATGACTGGATAGAGACTTTGTTGACCAGTGGTGAAGAGGTGTAAAGCACCAAGGGAGGACGTCCTACCCTCCAAATAGCATTAATTATGACTGAAGTCAACTTGATGCCTCTTTCCAAGTTGACTCCAGATCTCCACAGATCATGCATGTCAGATCCCACTAATCTAGGATGTCTATTTGACTCCCACGATTTGTGGATCTCGGATCTCCTCAAAAGGTGGATGTCTATTTGGAGACACATTTGTAACATAAGTTCACTTTTAGTTAGGTGTCAGTCAACTGAGGTAGACTTCCAGTTTGACTTTTGTTTAGTTTCAGTTAACTGAAGTAGATTTCCAGTTAACTGTTTGCTCACCTACTTTTAGACATAGAATAATATCTTGCTGATTGGCAAGAACTGTTTGTTAACTCAAGGAGATTTTAGGGTTGCCTACTCCTTTGAGTTCCTATAAATAAGAGCCTTAGGTTCTTTATTTGTTTAACCTTTATTTGCTAGCAAAATTGCTGCGCCACTGTTGCCAGAGTTCGCTTGTTTATATCTGTTCACTCTTGGATGAGAGTTCGTTGGTTGATCGCAATTGTGCATGATTTCGTGCCTTTGCTGTCCCGACCTTTGTAATTCTTTGAAGAATCTTAAAGAAATAAATCAGATGGTGCAAGCTTGATTGATCTAATTATTTGAGTTATTCAAAGTCTTGTTTTTAAATAGTGCATTGTTTCAATCTCCTCCTTGGACAGGTGTCGTCGCCTCCTTGGATATTTTGTCATCGATCATTATCGTTTGATGTTGTTTAATGATCTTTCTTGCAGCCTAGACTTTGGACAGGTGTCGTCACCTCCTCGGGAATCCTGTTAGAAAGGCCATCGTTCCTTCCAGTGAGCTGCTTCCAAGCCTATACCTCGGATAGGGGTTCCTCCTCCTTAAGTCTCAGATCCAGTTTACCGTAACGAGTGTTTGCTTGTATCGAGCCCTATCTTGGTATATATCCGAAGGTTCAGAGCCTCGGCCATATTCCATTGAGACGGAGGATTCAAGTGATCCAACCATACCATTTCGCTCCTATGCCCTCATGCTCTGTTTTTCTTGAGGAGGTAGGATAGTTTAGAAGCTTAGTTAGTCGTAGTTAAGATCTGCGGAAACCAGAGAAAAAGCTTAGCTACGGCGCATTGGTTTATGCACCCTTGTGTCCTACCGCTGAGTAAAAAAGATAGGAAATCTTAGTACACCCCTTTTTTACAGTATAAAATCAGCAAAGAGAGATCTTCCTCTCTATAATCCGAAGAGCATGTACTAACACACTTGCAATAGCTGTCCGTTTCCAATAAGCACTCCAGAGGTGCTAATTGAAACGCCAACAGTTTTCTGGCGCCCACCGTGGGGCAACGAGGCATAAAACTTCAAGAAAAGCTTAACGCTTTAATGACACGAAATGGGCATCTGGCGTCCTTGGGCACCAGTTGAACAACCTGATCTTGCTCCAGCAACTCTCCAACCAGATCTTACATTCATTGAAGGAGAGCAGACGGACATCATCAGTAGCTTGCGTACTTTCATCTTTGAAAAGAATACATCACCAGCTCAGTGGAGAGCCGCAGCTATTACTCTGGACGAGGAAGAAAGAAAGGCTGACCTTGCAGCTGAGAGACCAGTGTTACCACCACCCGCGTGGCAGTAAGCATCCTGGCTCACCAAGTATACGTGCGGAGGAGAAATAATCCCCGTTTTCAAGAAGACATCGGAGAAGCATCCGATATTGAGCAAGTCTTTGAAGAGGTTCCTGAACACTTTCTAGAAGAACACCAGCAAGAACCTCCAGCTCAAGCAATGGCAGACAACCGTCTCCATGATGACAATGCCCATAACAACGGCATTGGCAACAACGGCAATGGTCGTAACAATGGCCGTAACAACGGCAATGACGACAATGATGGCAATGGCAATGGCAACGGTAACGGTAACGGCAACTACAACAACGGATATAACCTATTCGGCAATGGCCGTAATGCAAGACCCGTGAGGCGCCAAGCACCTTTGCCATGGGGTAATAACATTGGCCCCTTGGCCTTACAAGGCAATCATGACCTTCCAAAGGGATCGCGAAAGCACTTCCCAAGATTTTTTGGCGACGGGGCTAAACACCCCGACGAGCATCTATCAGCGTTCACAGCGGCTTGCTCCGTTCTGTCCGTGCCACATGAAGATATCGCCGTTCGACTCTTTGTCGAAACTCTTGAAGCAAATGCTTCCGATTGGTTCCATCACTTACCAGCTGGAGCAATCAGAAACTGGGAGGACATGAGTGACAAATTCTTAGCAAGGTTCAAACCTGCCGAAGATAGTCACCAGTTATTTGCCCGTTTATCTCACGCTAAGATGGAGCCTACAGAACCGATGAGAGAGTTCGTAGCAAGGTTTAATCGCCTAGCTACACGTCTTTCTCACACACTCAACCCATCAGAAGAGATCCTGATGAGCAGCTTCGTCAACGCCCTACCCTCAGAGATAGCCTTTTTCATCAAAGGAAGTCACGAAGATGACTTACAAACTGCACAAGAAAAAGCTATCGAGATCGAGGATCACATGATGACCACGGGAAAGATGAAGGGAGATGCTATCAGACCGCTGGTCCAAGCATCAGCAGACCCATTGCTACAGAAGGTAGCAAATGAGGTGACTATTCTGAAAAGACAGTCACCCAATCAAGGGCAGCAGGTACTGCCCACACCACAACAGTACCAGCCTCAGCAACAGTACCAACCTCAACAGCAGTACCAGCCTCAGCAGCCGTACCAGCCAAAGAGGAATAATTTCCAACCTTTCAACAACAACAACAACTACAAGCCTCGAAATCAAGGACCTTCACAAAGAGGAGCAGAGGCCGAGAAATCTAATATGTTCTGCTGTTTCCATGATACAGACGAACATACCGGATCCACATGTCCTGAGAATCAAAGGCTAGACCAGATCATGGGATATGCCGGAGATCGAGTTCCAAGCTCAAATTCAGTACCTTCAAATGCGAATGTTGTCTCACCACAAACGGACAACTTCGATGGCGACTCCGCAACGGGATACTTTCATAGCGAACCCGAAAATCAAGAAGAAGAAGATTACCGTCAGTACTCTCTTGCTGTCAACCATGAAAGCATGTCAACGCCTGTATTCACTCGCGCTCAACATTTCAAAGCACAGAAAGAAGAAGAAGACAGACGGAAGTCAAATGAAAAGGGAAAAGAAGCTTCCACTTCTAATCCCAAGTCTACACAAGAGAACGTCACACCAAACCCTCAAGATCCGTCTTCGACGAACTTTGACATTGTGACGTCTATGATGAAGACGAAGGTACAAATCTCACAGCTGGAGTATCTCCAGGATCATCCCGATCAAATCGATCGGATTCTCAAAGTAGTACAAAAGCAGGCTGTCATCCAGCCTACGTTGCTAGCATCTACCGTACCAGCGGAAGAAAAACCAAAACCCTTCTATATATCTTTGTATATGGGAGGTTATAAGCTCAGCAACTGCATCATCGACTCTGGAGCATCGGACAACGTCATGCCTTTGCAAATCATGAACTCATTGGGACTATCATGCACCGAAACTCACGACAAGTGTTATTCACTTGAATCAAAACCGGTGCCGTTAGTCGGCCAATTGAAAGATGCACAAGTAAGACTAGCGTCCTGCCCAGAGAAGAAGATCATGATGACCATCCTCATAGCTGACATTCCAATCAGTTATGGAATGTTACTAAGCCGAAGCTTTTGCAAAGATCTCGGAGGCGAGATTCAAATGGATTGGTCATATGCGACCATTCCACTAAAGAAAGGTAGTTTCAAGTTGGAACCAGAGGCTAAGTCAAAATTCACAGTGGTGAAATCTCCGGATCCCCAAGCACAAGTGCTACATCAAAGTACGGGTCCGGGCACATATGCCATGCTGACTGAAGTAACCGAAGAAGAAAAGAGGGTTGCATTTGCCACGAATACATCAAATGAAAGATCAAAGATGTGGACAATGCAATTCGATGGAAGTTGCTCAACAGCAGGCTCAGGAGCGGGAGTTGTCATTACCTCTCCTGAAGGAGTTTTATATCCATTTGCTTATCGCTTGCAGTTCGATAACACGAACAACACTGCAGAATATGAAGCGCTTATACTAGGCCTCAAGAATGCAAGGGATATGGGTATAAAATATCTTCAAGCTGAAGGTGACGCAGAGCTGATCGTACAACAGGTCAGAGACCGCTATCAAGTCAGAAAAGGCCGCCTTCAAGCTTACCGACAAAGGGTGTGGAATGCTATTGATTGGTTCGAAGCATTCAACATCAAGTACATTCCACGCGAGAAAAATAGCAAAGCAGATGCCCTTGCGGTATCCGCTGCACTCTTCATGCCTCATTCTGATTTCCGTCAGAATGCCTTCGCTATTGAGCTCGTGTACAGGCCATCTGTCCCCGACAATTGTTGGCAGGTCTTTGATGATGATGATGACATCAAGGAGTTCCTCTGCATGGGGGACAATTACAAAGAACTATTCTTTGAAGGAAGTACCTCTCCTTTCAAAGAATCCATAGCAGAAGATTCTGAAGCAACGGAATCCGGCATCATCCAGCTAAGAGGTAACAACATCCCCAAGGGCCTAGTATCCTTGGAGGATATATTTGACAAGCATGATAGACGCGTGCAAAATCAAAGAGATTCAGCTAGCAAAACATCCGCTGAGTATAGTCAAATCAACATCGGCACCGAAGATAAGCCTCGGCTTGTCAACTTGGGAAAGGGTTGCACTGTGGAGGAAAGCAACAACTTTGTCTCCCTTTTCAGACAATACAAGGATGTCTTTGCATGGACTTATCAAGATCTAAAAGTCTTCACGCCAAAGGAATTGTCTCATACAATTCCACTCAAGTCAGATATCAAGCCTTTTAGGCAAAAGCAGAGGCACTACAACCCGCGTGTTCAAGATACAATCTACGCGGAGGTACAGAAGATGGTGGACGCCAAGATCATATTTCCAATCCATCATTCTACCTGGGTGTCCAATATTGTTCCTGTGCGCAAAAAGAACGGAGAGATTCGGATTTGTGTTGACTTCAGGAACCTGAACCAATCGTCGTTAAAGGATAATTATCCTTTACCTATCATGGAGCATACCTTGCAGACGGTTACCGGATCGGAGATGTTATCATTACTTGATGGCTTTTCCGGGTACAATCAAATTGCGGTGGCTAAGGAGGATCAAATCAAGACAGCATTCACCACCCCGTGGGGAACGTTCGCCTATGAGAGGATGCCCTTTGGCCTCATCAACGCCGGTGCCACCTTTCAGCGAGCCATGGACTTGGCGTTTGGAGATCTAAAGAACAAAGTGATAGTCGTCTACCTTGACGACCTTACTGCTTTCTCACGGAAGCGGCAAGATCATTTTCAACACTTAGTGAAAGTGTTCGAGAGATGTAGGTATCACCACATATCCTTGAATCCAAAAAAGTCTATCTTTGCGGTGACGGAAGGCAAGTTACTAGGCCATATCGTCTCCAAAGAAGGAACTCGAATCGATCCTGATCGGGTGGATTCTATCAAGAACCTATCTCTCCCAACCAATACTACTCAGGTGCACTCTTTCTTCGGAAAGATAAACTTCATTCGAAGATTTGTACCTGACTTCTCAGAGCTGACCAAGGATATATCAGCAATGATGAAGAAGACGGCCGCCTTCAAATGGACCGACAAAGGAAAAGAGGCGTTCGTCAAGATTAAAGAAGCCATCAGTAAGGCACCAGTGCTGGTTCGGCCCGATTTCAGTAAGGAATTCATTCTTTCTGGTGCTTAGGAACATACAGATGATGGAGAGGAAGAGGTGTTGCTGCCAAATTCCTCATCAAAGATGATGGAGAGGAAGAGGTGTTGCTGCCAAATTCCTCATCAAAGACTTCATCCCTACTAATGTACACCTTCTTTGTAACTGTATCCATAAGCCGATATCCCTTGGATTCTAAACTGTATCCAAGAAAGATGCACTTGACAAACTTATCATCCAATTTTTCTCTCTAAACCTTGGGGACATGCATGAAGGTTGTGCATCCAAACACTTTGAAATGTGAAATAGAGGGCTTTTTTCCAGTCCAAGCTTCTTCTGGTGTGATATTATCAAGCACTTTGGTGGCTGCTCAATTCAACAAATATACTGTTGTGTGAACTGCTTCAGCCCAGAATGCAGGAGCAAGATTTGCATCCTTCAACATGCATCGCACCATTTCAACAATAGTACGATTACACCTCTCAGCAACACCATTCTGTTCCGGCGTATGTATAATGGTCAACTATCTCTATATGCCATGTTTCTGCAAGTAAGCTCCAAAATCTTTACTTGTTCACTCCCCCCTCAATCCAAGCGAAGGGCTCTGAGAGACTGACCAAATGACCGTTCTGCAAGAGCTCTAAACTCCTTGAATTTCTCCAATGATTCATGCTTGTGAGCCAAACAATAGACCCAAATATTTCTTGTATAATCATCCACAAAGAGAAGAAAATATCGAGCATTCTGATGACTGCAAGGCATAGGTCCGCAGAGATCGGTGTGAACCGATTCTAAGGGACTGGAGGCTTAGTTTTCTGTAGCAAGAAAAGGAGCCCTATGTTGTTTCCCTGCAAGACAATGTGAGCAAACAACTTCTGATTTTTGAATGGGAGGAAGTCTTCTTACCATATTTCTCTTACTTAATACAAGAAGATAACCAATGCTGAGGTGGCCAAACCTTCTATGCCAAAGAGGTGTGGATGTGTTGGTTTTTACTACAAGGGCTTGATCTTTATGTGCAACATCAATCAACTAAAACATCTTGCTTGCCCCTGAAGCACGAGCTACAACTGCCCCATTGCCAGTTTTGTCTTTGATAAGACAAAGTTTCTCACCATTGAGTTAATCAAATTCAACTTGCAGATTGTGCTCAAGTAATTGACTTACTAAAACTAGGTTCTTAGTGAGCCTTGGGACATACAGAACCTTTGTAAGTCGACATGTATGAGTTCTCAATGGAAGTGAAATATCACCAATTCCCTAAACTTTATATGAGGTGTCATCACCCAATGAATCATGCCCATAGGAGGTGGATGGAGTTAAGGCACAAAACCATTTTTGTTCCCCTGTTATGCCGGATGCATAGTTGGCTCACTCGCCAAAAACTCGCGAGTTTTTTTGCCAAACGAGTATTTGCAAGTTTTACTCGCCAAAAAGTACGGCCGTACTTTTCACAAAAACTCGCCTAAAAACTCGCCGTTTATTTGCAAAAACTCGGAGAGTTTTTTTAAAAAACTGGCTGCTCAGCAAAAAAGACCCCCGTTGTCAGAATAAAGGCAATTTTCATTCATTTTTTGCCTCCACCAGTTGCTCTGTCTCTTCCTTAGCAAAAACACTCTCCCATGAAGGTTTATGTGGTTTTGGAGGTCTTAATTTGGGCTTGGTGGCGGGGGCTCCGCCCCTCGACCCCGCCCTGTATCGCGAGGGGCGCTGCCCCTCGACCCCGCTGGGGGCGTTGCCCCCAGACCCCCATGAGGGGTGCTACCCCTTGACCCCATTAGGGTCATTGCCCTCAAAATCAGATTGAATTCATTTCGTTTTCTAGGTACTCTCCAAGTCCAAGTTTCCAAGTTTTCCTACAAGTCTTCATCTATAATATCATCTAGTTCTACCTCTCCCCTAGTTTTCACTAGACATGGGAAGAGGAAGATATAAATTTGTAAAATATATTAATATAGTATTTACTTTCAGTTTTACAATAACAATTTGCTTTGCTATTTTCATTTTGTTTCAGACTATTATCATATCAGCGCATTGAGCATTCCACATGAGGATGCCATTTTGTATCCAATTTCTTTCAAATCAATCAAATACAACTTGTTTCTTATATGTACTCATTTATTGACTCATTGGATGCATCTTATCTTTGAATTTTGCAAAAAAAATGCGTTTTTAGTGAAGTTTAAGCAATTTTTTAAGTTGCCGAGTTTTTTGCCGAGTTTTGCCAGCCGAGTTTTTCGGGCTTGCCGAGTACTTGAAAATGCCGAGTTTTCCAACTATGCTTGGATGCACCAAAATCAACATACTAGACTGAATTGTTAGGTGTGGCAGCCTTTGTTTTTGCAGCATACAAAAAATCTTCTTCATCTGTATTACATGTGGATGCAACATTCCCTTGTTGTTTGTTGGGCTTTTTTTGCCATTGTGGATTTTTCTTCTTATCCCCTTGGAAAGATTTCTATGGCTTTTTACTACGGGATTCACTATTGGCATAGGAATTATACCAACACTCTTTGAGTTCATGACCCTTTCTACCACAAATGAGGCATTTCTTTTTCTTGTTGGAAGAGTTGTCTTGACTTTGATTTGAATGTCCTGATGGACCACTTCGACGATCAAGTTGTTTTCCCTTTTGTTTTGATGCAAGGGCTTGATTGTCTTAAGTATTGGTCTCACCAAACATTGATTCTTCTTGTTGAAGCAAGTTGACCAGTTCTTCAAATGAGGGTGTTTTATGTGCCACATTTAAACATGTTACAAACACTCTAAATGAAGTGGGCAATGCTCTCAAGACTATTGGTACAAGAGAGTCATCTGTGACTTCTTCCCCTAACGCTTGGAGTGTAGTTCTCAGTTCAACAACTCTTCTAAAGAAAGATTCTACCTTCTCACCATTATGCATTTGGAGACAATGTAGCTGACGCTGTAGATGAAGGATTTGGTTCTTGCTTTTAGCCTCATAGACAGTTTTGAGGCTGTCCCAGGCATCTTTTGTAGAGGTTGCAGTTCGAATGTGAGGTTGAACCTCATCTGACACACTAAAAAGGATGATTAACTTGGCTTTTTGGTTGGCCTTGTCAAACTTATTATGATCATCACCGGTTGTAGTTGGTCTGGTTGTGTTTCCCAAAACAATATCCCAAAGATCTTCAAATTCTAATTGCATTTGGACTTTGGTTTTCCAGGCAGCATAGTTTTCACCCTTCAAGAGTTGGGAATCGGGTAGGAGAAATTTAGGTGCACAAGGAGCCATTTTGGTTTTATCTAGATTACCCTTATAACTCCTATTCAACTCATAATTCTAAATTTGTCTTCCAGAAAAAAATGCTCTGAATTTTTGAATCTTAAATGCAGAGATAATAACTCAAAACTATATTTGTTGTTTTTCAGAAAATATAAACAACAGATGCTTCCAAGTTTTGAAATTTTAATGCAGCAAAATACTTCGACTCCTTTCTATTAAAAGAAACAATATGAATAATATGCACCTTCGAATATTTTGAAATTTGCATGAATTTGCTGTCGGCAATGCTTCAACAATTCAATGTGTGCCTCTTTCAACTCCTTTCTTCAGCGTGTATGCCAGACGACCCAGATTTCTTTTTTTTTCATGTATTCAGACTTCCTTGTCACTGTTACAAATGATGCACGTCACTTTCAGAATGATTCCGGCAAAATACTTCCCGAAGGAAAGCCTCGACGTCTTCGAATATCTCCCGTTAATGCTCATGCGATTCTCATCATACAACAATCACATCTCACAGGAGTCCAAGCAGTGATCAAGATTTAATTTTGTTCCTCCAAGCGGCAATCAAGATTTCTCTTCATTCCTTGTTGACACCTCCTTCAGAATGCATTTGACAAAGTAGAATGCCTCGACACTTCAAAAAAAAAAAGTCGACACGTGGAGAATACCTCTGCAATCAGCCGAGCCTTCAAAATTGTTGGAACACAATGATTTTTTTTCACGTGATCCTACAGGCAATAGTGCCATGATCACCTCCAGGCAACTCATTTTTAAACCTCAAATTCATTGCACAAGCTCAAAATGAATGTTGCTCTGATACCATGATGAAATCGAGAGAGCAATTGAGGGATTTGATTAATCATGGAAGCATCAATAAATACAAAGAAAGGTTGGTAGATAACCAACCTGATCAGGCATACCCGATCAACTAATCATAACTATAAAATTAGTTATGTATTATTATTATTAAATGATGTAATAAAGATATATTCCAACACTAATCAATTGCACTTAATTGAGTGGATGGAGTATGTATTCCAATCTGACTCAGCTAAAGCACTTGCAACTTGTTGTATTTGCATACAACATTTACAATTACAAAACATAAATATAAATTATAAAATTATAATATATAGCAATGAATGAAAATTGAGAAAATTAGAAAATAAAAAAATGAATACTTGAGAGAACTTTTATTGCAAGAGGTTGCAAGTAAATAGAACCTTGGTCATGTATGTACCACCATTCATAAGCATAATTTTTGTACTCATCTCAAAGAGCAAAAATCATGATTCTTTGAAGATATGAAGCGGCCAAACTCACTCAAGAGAACAATTTGCATATCCACATCTAGGAATATTATCTTGTAGCCAACAACAACCTCTTCATCCATATATGATGGCACCTTCCTCGACAAAATAAATATCTTTGCTATAATACTTTGGGGACAAAGCAAATGCTACAAGATGCAAGGGCTTGGTCATATTGTTCCAATAGTCAAACATGATCTTTTGCACTCTTTCAAAAGTGCTTTTGTTAGGTCATGTTCCGTGGCTTTTATTATGGTCCTTATTTTCTCAACCATATAGTCCATGCCATCATACATTCACCCAAACATGGGTGATCTGTATTAGCATATCTAGTCATGCCAATTATGGGCTTAGTGAAACTGAAAGCATATTCTACATGAGCCCACCACTCATCATCAAGGATCAATTCTTTGACTTTTTGAGCTCTTTGTACTTGATTGCCTCCATACACTCCAAAGACTATTGATCATCATAGCACTCAATGCATCTTGCACCTTCACAAGTCATCCTAAGACGATTGTGTGTGATGCAAATCAAGTTTCGACAACTTAACATGGTGCAAAAAAACAAATCAAAACATTAAAAGATAGACAACATACCACAAATCAACAATTAAAAAAATAAAAAATGTAGAAAAGAAAAAACAAAATTTAAATTACCTTCAACTCCAAGTAAGAAAAGGTCTTGAAGATGCCTTGTGACATATGATGATTACTAACAAACGTTTGAATCTCCTCAACCTTTATGTAGATTTCTTTGACCCACTCGATCTTTGTGCCAATCTTTTGCAATATCAAATTGAGTGAGTGGACAGCACATGGTGTCCAAAATCTATGCCCATAAGTACCCTCCACTAAAGAACAAATGACCCTAAAAAATTTAACATTGTTCGTTACGATTTGGACAACATTTTTAGGACACTCAATTTCAATCATTCTATGAGGATATTGGCAATGAAAGTTGCATCCTTCACTTGCCTCTCACAATCTGTTGCTTTCATAAACATAGTACCTTTTGGCAATACAATGACATTGATTAGTGGTCTATTTTTGAAATCTTTCCATCCATCAAAAATGGACACACATGTTTCGGGCCATATACCCTTGATTGCTCTCAATGATGCCTCTACTTAGGACTATCATAATCAGCAAGTGCATTGGCAATAGCCATCACCATATCCAGCCAATATAGTGATCTAACAAGGTTGAAAGAAAGCCCATTGCCATAAATGTAACAAGCCATGCTCACATCTACAAGCTTTCTAGCTTCATTCTTTAACACCTTTTCCAATGGGCCTCTTTTACACAAAAGAAAGGAGGCATTCTCTTCTTGAGAAGATGGTGGCAATGGCATGAAAGGATGTGTATAATGGCCTACCCACAACTTAGTACAATTATTTATTTTCACCAAATTAATTGCTTGGACATTTTGTCGAATAGTTTGCCTGAAATATGATATTCTAATTTATACTTGGATACACATGAGAGTGTGTTCAATGCCTCAAATATAACTTTTAAAAACTTATTAACTCAATAGGCACTAGGTATTACAATTTTGGCCACTTAAAACTCATTCTTTATTAATGTTGGAAAAGGACTTTAGATATCATTCTAGAATTACATATAAAATATATTGAATACATTCTGACATGTTACGGTGATTTGTTGTAATGTCCTTTAACCGGTTTGCCCTAGAATTCACTTGTTGATTAGGTTTAGGGTTTTTTTTTTCCAAATGAATGTTCTTTTTAATTAAGTAATCTTGATTTGAAATCTGCATTCACCATATTAACAACATTCCCACACACACATATATTTGTTAGCATTAATATCTAGATATCCAAAATATAAGCATAATCATAAATGAAATTTAACAAGCAAGAAGGGTTCAAATAAAACTCAAGAGGTTGTCCATCCCAATCCTTCTTGCCTAGTGACTTAGTACCTGCATACTCCACTCATGGCAACACCTCGAAGACACTCATCCTATCAGGGGGAGAGGAAATCATGGAATCCTTAAGTAGCCTAAGGTCTACCACCTCCTATTCGTCCAATCCGTAGTCAAGGGCCTAAGGGGCTGCAAGGCCCAATCCCTTGTCTAGGGCCTAAGGGGCACAAGCCTAGGTGGGACCCCCAATGTTCTATAACCCAATCCCTAGTCAAGGGCCTAAGGGGCTGCAAGGCCCAATCCCTTGTCTAGGGCCTAAGGGGCTGAAAGTGGGGTTTTTAGACAATCTACTTAAACCATGGTTCACCCTTCCTGATAGGGTTACAAGCACAAAGAAGACAATCTTTACACGATCAGCTATATTTGCATTCATCCAAGATTTATTTCATGCATATCTCTCCATGTTTCCTTACTCGCCTCCTTCAACCTTATACCGGATTGATCATAGGATGAGGACAATTCATAAATATACATAATCTATTTATGTTTATATTAAAGAATCATTATTACTTATAAGCTTAATTATTGCCGTAAGTATCATTATTGTATATTCACAAGTGATTCACTTATCTACTTACCCATACATATATATATATGATTTTATAATATATTTATATATTCTATATAAATTTATTTATATATATATATATTATTTCCAACTGATTTCAATTCACAATAATTTCTTGTCATGAATACACATATCTATATATATTTATTATGTATACCTATATATTTATTTATTTACATATAAATTAATAATCATATTAATCTTACTCACAATATTTGCAAATAGCATATTTCTGATTTATGACTGTATTGCTGACTATGTTATTTTTCAGAATATATCTTTCTTTCCCTCCTAATCCCTTCCTCATGGTCTTGACTTGGTCTTCATTTATAGACCGATTCCCAAGAGCCACACCTTTTTATTTATGGAGAGTCATACCTTTCCATTTGCATTTCTTAATTGCTGCTTTTCTTGAAATATTCGTTGATTTTCAACATAATGGCTGCTCTTATAATGAAGCGCTTTTCCTTCATTAATAATATTTTATGTTTATTGTTTTTATATTATAAAATATATTTGTTATTATTATTATTATTTTGTATTTATATATTTTGATAATAATATTTAAATTGTTAATGTTTGTATTTCAATATTATATTTGATGATTACAATTGTAATACTATCTTGTGATAATTATAAAACTAATTTTTCTTTTTATAATTTTAATATATTTTGTTACTTATTTGCATTTTCTTATGCAAATTGCATTTAAATGTTTGAGGTTATTTATTTATTTATTTATTTTTGTGTTGCTATTTTGGGGACATGACATTTGTTGACATTTCCAAATAAGTCGTGCGTCTCCACTATGAAGTTGACTCTGCCCGATTCCCAATTAGATGATTGTGATGTTGGCAGCTCACTTAATTGATAGAGGAGAGACAATTACTACTAGCCACAATATCACACCAAGCACCTAGCAGACATACACAAACATGAACAAATTTCAAACATAGCCAGACTACCATTAGGTTGATACTGGCAATACGCCTTCCCTTAAGAATATAATTCCAGACTGTCTCATAACTATTGGGCTGTGTTCATCATGCAACCGGAGTAAACTTGCATTAATTCGAATAATCAAAAGAATTCACCAAACTGGTAAATGCTATTTTCCCCAAGATTTAATTAACAGCCATCATCTTTCACACACAATTCCTCCAGCACGCAAGGGCAGCTATCTTCAGCACTCTGATATTCTTAACACTTGAACTGCTTCTCTGTTAACTTACACAACCAAAGTGATTCGAACCATCTTAAATATGGCACTCTAGTACCTCGAATTTGTCTTATATAAAATATGAGATCAATCAGTTCATGTCTCTTCTCGTCTTTCTCAAAAGTCATCTATACATTAGACAATCACTTTTATTCATGTTGCTTCCTTAGTATTTTCATTTGCAACTCTTTCAACATATGACTACGTTGAGAATTATGATATTGATTTTCATTTTGTATCACAATTGAATCAATGGTGCCTCACATAGGAGTTACAACAGATTCATATCAAGTGTCAGGTGACCAAGAAAAGAGTGACCACGTCACTTACCTTGCATAGAGATTAGGGACCCAGCAGCTAATATCATCCACTTCCGTCAACTCTCCAAATAATAACTACGGCCTTCACATCTCTTATCTTATAAATACCACAGTTTGTAAATAATCTTCAACCTTCTAATAATGCTCTTAAACTTACGTCACCATAAATTCCAAGCGACTCCTAAATTAACCGAAACAACTCTTACGCTAGACTCTAGATTAATGTCTTTAAATATTCCTCAACACCATAGAATGGTTCAACTCCCCATTTACGCGTCAACTATAGCTTTGTATTATGTTATCAACCACTAAGCAATGTATAAGGAGCGGCTCCAATTTAAGGCCAGCTTCGACTTAGGATTTATTACCAAATTCCCGATAGAAAGATCTTATATATTCAATAAATAATAAGCAAATTCATTGCCCATTTCTTAAATGCGACATCCCTGCATATTATTGGCTCACTAATGAAGATGAATTCACTTCTAAACTTCGACGGTTACAAGTTGTATAGCAATATTGATTCCTTCTCCAACAATTGCGACTCCCTTAACTTTTTAATCCCATATTCATTTCATCATTTCTTTAAAACCTGACTACTCCAACTTCGATATCCATTTCAATGGCGCTGACCAAATCTTCATTCCTTCGATAATTCAACTGCTACATGAATCCATAGAAAAGATGTATAGAAACACAAAAGCATATAATCCAATACCAAGGCCCTATGATAGAATACAAAGGCTAATTAAAGCCTTCAATTAAGTACAACTCCTTTTCTTGTCGCCAATAATATTAATAGAATAATCTCTCATGGATGGAACTATATCTTTTTGTAACTACCGATTCTTTTAAAACTTCCAAGCATTTAAACCCCCAAGATTGGAATTGTATACACCAAGCAATAGCAAATGAATCATGCATAAAGAGTCTCGCGCCCAGATAAACAATTAACATCCATTGCGCAAGCTCCCACCAATATTATTCATTTGATACTGCATGACTTAGAAGGAATACTTCCGGTGGATTATATTACTAAGCCGTCTTAGGAGAGTCACCATTGGAGTACAGTTTATAATTGCTGCTTTCAAATGATTTAGATAACTCCGCAACATTTTTTGAATCCTCCCTTTGTACATAACCTGAATTAAACAGATAATATATACCAACCTTCACCAATCTGAAAAACCACAAATTAATCAATTGCAGAAACAATATTAAATTTATTCAATTTTCAATTTTGCTCTTGTACACATTCGAAATTCAGCATGGAACAAGACTTCTTGAATTTCGAGACCTTCAATTGTTAACGCCCACATGCAAATTATGAATGAATCCATTAATTATCAACCAGGGTGAATAATCTCACCACTAGAGTTGATCTTCCTTCAGAGGGTGTTCATCCTCCAAAAGCCTGTGGTGAACTCCGTTCAACCAACAAGAAACCTGTTCTCCAATTCAATATCCAGCATGGCTGCAACAATCCTCCTGCAAAGTCTTATTCTCTCATCTTCGTAACTCCTACCTTCTTGAATTCTCACCTTTTTTCCTTTTTCCACTTTTTCCAAAAGTAACTTATTTAATATATTTTAACTTTACTAAAATTTAAGTTACTTTTGCATCAATTAAATAATTAATTTACATGCCCCTTTTTAATTCAACCATTTTCAACAACCTAAAATTAATTATTTAATTATATGCTAACTCATAAAAATTGGGGACATTACAATGTGGGCCAATCAATTGTGATAAGCCACTAGGAGGTTTTTGCAAGCCTTTCTTGGCAAGAGGATGTACTATTTCCTTTCATCTATTACTTACCATGACAAAATCCTCTTGTTTTTTAATATACTCGTTGTTTATTTCTTTCACAATCCTTTTTATTTGGCCCTTGACAAACCTTTATTCCCAAGGTAGTAATAGTACACAAGTAAGCTTTCACTCAACTATATGAGCTCTTATACTCAATTCCACATTATTTACAACACCAACAATAACTCCCACCACCAAGAATTTGTTCAGTTATTGTCGTGTGTCACCATAGAGGTGACACTACATCAAATTTAAATGAACTTTCTTCATTGGAGGCAACTAAACTAGAATTACCAATCATTCTATATGAACATAAAACAAAAAAACATTACAAATTTCCAACCCTACAACTTAAAATATCAAATAAAATCAGCATTATAACCCCTTATTAAGCATGAAAGGCTTTTAAAACTATTCAAAACTTCATTAAAAAAAAAATTAGAAAGTTTAAAAATCTGAAAAACCTTCAAAATAATTATTCAAAACTTGAAAACAATTAAAGATTCACTCACCTTTGATGGTTGAAACAAACTTGTGCAACTATTTCTCTCCTGTTGGTGTAGGTTTAACTCTCTTGTAGCCCTCACCTTTGAAGAAAAATGAAGCAACCTTCAAAACCCAACAATGGCAGCTTGGAGGCAAAAATTGTTGGTTTGGTCTTTTGTGCTTGTGAAATAAAAAAAGTTAAATAATGAGTGATATGCCCTCGCTTTAGGGCAAAATTGTGCTTTTGGGGCAATTTTTTGTTTTAAAAAATGTCAAAAAATAAAATAAAATAATATCTAGCACTCAAGTGTTGTTGGTCCCCCTAAGTTCACTCTAGGTTTGCCGAAGGTCCTACTCAAGGTGCCTAAGCAGAACCCAGGGTGAACCTGATAGAGAACTAGTCCCTAATCCAACCTCAAATAGGACCCATATGGCTGCAAGGGGGCAGGTTCCTGAGGGACTGGGTAATATAGGTTTAAAGTAGCACAAGTACATGCAATGAATGCCTGAACTAACAAATGAAATTCTTTAAGTGACAAAAGGCCTTGTAAGGTATCCCTGAGCCGATTTTGTTGATGTTCAAGCAACAAGGACATCAAACAAAGGCACCTAATAGGTAAAAAATCAAATTTAGTGACAGGAATAATTATGAAGCACATCTTGAATCTAGCAGTCCATTCAGCAATTGTTGAGTAGCTAATAATGATGATTTGAGCACCCACGGGGGAAAATCAGCCTTCAAGTGACAGCCATGACAGATTGGCATACCTAGGAGATGAACTGCAGAGTTTAAGCACAGCAACAACAAAATGTGGCACGTGGATGTTTCATGACCAGCCTTCAATGTAAGAGCTGAAATGCAGGTACAGTTGAGTGTCTTGAGGGCCTGTGAAGTAGCAAGAGAGGGTTGAATAGATGCCTTTCTGTGAATTTATGTGGTAATAGCTAAGAAAGGGCACACTTAGCAGGTTTCCAGCCTCTTAGAGTATCAAAGGCAATGTTTCAGTCTCTTATGACAGCAGTTATTTGAGGACACATTATGGTAGTTAAAACAATTTAATCGTCTCACCAATTCTAGGCATTTATCAATAGTTTGCAAACCACAATCCAGCCACCTAGAGTTTCTGATTTTCAATGTAGATTTGATGATTAAAATCTCAAAAGTTTTGCTGTTTACAAATTCATTTCTAGTTGTCTTCATATGTTTAGGTTTTCAGTGAATACTGAGGGTTTCACCTGTTTGCAACTTGTTAGGGTATGTATTCCCCTTGGTTTGTAATGGGTTTTCAAAGGTTGCAGGAGAAGGTTATGCCTTGGTGATTCATTTATGAACAACTGCAGCAATTTTCATTGAAGCTGTAATTATATTCAAGGGTTTCCAGAAAATCAAGTAGCAGATTTCTCTTATGAAAGGGTTTTGATCATCGACAACAATGTCTAGGGTTTAAAACACAGAATTTGTTTTGTTTCCATGGAAGATTTCAGATTTGAGTCACAAAGATTGTTCAGTGAAGTCATCGATGGCTTGGCAATTCTGATTTTAGATTTTTTATAGGGTCTACCACATTTCAAAGCAAGAAAGTGAATCAGGATTGTAGAGAAGATTCATGTCTCAAACTACTATTTTGCCTATGACTATTTCTGGCAGTTGCTATTTCAGAGATCATATTTTGGATAGAGGGTTAGGACCTATTTTTAGTTTGTTTTAATTAGTTTTGTTTATTCTTTGTTTAAGATTATTTTTTGTTTTAAGGTTGTTTATTTCCTGCTTTTAGGAACTTTAAACATTTGTGCTTTAAAATAATGAATTTTGGGATAAATTAATTATCATCCTAAGTCCCAACGATTGGGTATCTTGTAAGCTATAAGTGCTTTGAGCACAATAATTCTTAATGATAGTTGATGCTACAGTTATGCTACTGAAATATCATTCCATCCGTTTGCTTATTTGCATTTGTAATTTCATCATTCAATCAAAAGTAGATCCTATAGAGTCAATCTTTGTTCTGATAACATTTGTTTAGCTAAGTTTCAGCTTTGCATGCAACTTATCTATTTAGTTCTTGAAATTATGTTGTTGATCCAAATTGTTATTCCTTTAAAAATAATATATGTATTAGATTGTTGGTCTCTACTTTAAATAGATGAAGTTCATTGTTTCATTTTAGAGTTAGTTGCTTTGATTCCTAAAATATATAAATGATCACTTGTGAGACAAAGAGCTATTACCAATCCTGTGCTTCTGCCCAAGGCAAAAAAAAATAGGCACATAATTATTTCATTAAATGTAAAACCACCCAAAAGAAGCCTTGTATAGTGTTAATAACTTAGTACTTTGTGTGTAGCTTACTCTCTAGAGTTAGTTTAGATCTCAAAGAGCTTCCCCTTAAGATTTGAAGAGAGGTTTTGTCTCACATATTGTTCACGTTTGAGTTGTCTTGAAAGAGAGAAATTAAAACAAAACACATTGGATTGATTCCTTCTATAAGGGATATTGTGTGTTGTAACCTTACCCCATAGGTACTCATTTATCTTGAGTATATTGAATATAAGAGTTCAACAGTACCCACCGTATCTCATGTTATGCAATCATGGCTATCCTTTTGCATATTTATTATTTTCCATTATAATATGTTGAATATATTTAAAAAATGCAACACTAATCCAACAAGATAACAGTTTCAATGACAAACATTTGATTACATACAAATATAGCTATCAATTGCTAAATAGAGGTAGTTTCAGCAATTACACAGAATCAATAGTGCTTCGAAGTTAGAACAATTCATTTCTCATTAAATTGAAAATCTAACCTTGGCGTTGGTGCTATCTTGAATCCAAAATATTGTAAAGGGACCTTTCTAACTCCTTCAGTGATCAATATTGCAGAAATGGTGACAAAAGTAAAAAATCCAAACAGCCAAAGTAAACTAGGAACCCAGTTCACACCACTATCTGAGCACCATCAAGCAAAACAAAAGTGTCAAGAACTACTAACAATAATATCGATCTATAAAACATCTAGCTTATTAAAAAAATGACATTAGGGAAGCACATTATCATTTAGAATAATACCAACATAATAAATGGAATTTTAAAATTAGTATACATTTCAATCTCTTGCACATAAAGCTAAATGCAATGAAAGAAAAAAAGGAACATCACAATTCTATCTCAAATATGGGATACAAACTTTTAAAAAGGGAAAATCAAAACATGATGTACAATCAATTAAATTAAACAAGCTCCACTCAAGCAATAAAGCCACAATAGAACAAGAAAACAGAAAAAGTTGGATGTATTATGAAGAAAAAATTATATTACAAATTGAAGGTGAAATGAGGTCTATACCCCAAGAATATATAAATGATGCTTGCCAAGCCAAATATCATAAGAATAAGCCTATCTCATGTCTGCAATCCCAATGGTACCTCAACATAGCCCATGTCAAAATGGAACTACATTATCAGTCCATATCAACTCAAATCCCACCAAGATTACAACAGTATAGCATATAACAAACTAATTCCTGAAGTAATCTCCATGAGAATTAGATCATTTTATTATTTCAAGGGGCTTGATATATTGAGTTTATACCAAAGTTACAAGGCTCGTAGAAACTTAGCAAGTCCCAAGGTGGGAAGGGCAAACTGAGGCCAATGGACTTGGGTCCCAAGTACACTAACTCTACCAAACTTGCTAAAACTAGTCAGTCCCGCTAGGAGGACTTCGTTGACTAGTTGCAATATCAAAATCAGAGAAAATAAAACCAAAAAAATTAAAAAGGTGAAACCTAATACTTTAACATCACCTCTAAGACTTTAAAAACGCACTCATTTCATTTGCAAGTACAAAGAAGAGAAAAAAATGTGTTAAAATCATTTCACTAAAGAAAAATGAGCAACAAACATTGATTGAACACCATTTGGGTAGGTTTGTAGCAACCCTTAGTGCATTCGAAGAAGCCTACAATGCATTAAGAAGAGCACACCATTGATTTGGAGAAAACCACTGTCATGTTTAAGCAAATTTGAAGAGGTATATATATATATATATATATAAGTTACTGGTTCTGGTATGGGACTGGGCATGGGTACGCCAGTACGGCGATTTGTTTTTCCTTGGGTACAGTACGTTTGGATACGGCTGTATGTATATATATATGCAAAAAATCAAAAATATATAGAACTGTAAATACATTTGATGGTATGAACTGTGATACTTCATCAATCATCAATCATCATTAAATCTAAAATCATTGATCAATGCTAGTGATAAACTATAAAGATAAATGCCAATTGATAGTTCAAAATTCCAATACATATGTCACACTCATATATCATATATGTCTCTAGTAATGATTCAAATGAAGATCATTACAATTATTTATCAATCATCAAGAGGATCTAGATCAAATTCATTGATTGGTTAACATATCAAACTTCTTAGCAACCCAAACTGTCTGCAATTTGATTAATCAGCAGAATAATTGAATTTGTTTGCCCCTCTGCAAATTGACATTCAGAAGTTAGAATATAAAAGTGTTTGGGAGCACCTGGGCACCCCCGGGTTCCCAATGGGTCTGCGGGGAACGGACCCACAGGGAACCCGGGGGTGCCCAGGCGCTCCCAGGGCACTCCCAGACATGCCCCAGCAAGAACCAAAACCCAAATGCTCCCGGAGCGGGTTCTCCAGGCAAAATAGAAGAACCCAGTAACATATATATATATATAATTTCATTTATCTCATTTATCTTCTAAATATGTTTATCTTTTTCATTCTAAATTCACAGAAAAAAACCTAGCCGTTTTTCTTTTTCTTTCTTTTTTGGCTGCATACCCTAACCGTTTTTACTTTTAAAAGAAAATTAATCTTAATTTAAGTAGAAACACTAAATTCTAATTCACTTTCCATTTATTTGTTATTGTGGTGTATTTCATGTTTATGAATTTTCCTAAGTTAGCCTTAATTAAGGAGTTGGTTCATACTAGAATAACACACTTTGCAACAAACTTTATCACATTACAATCTTTGCTTCTATCAAAGTTTTTCTTGAGGCACATGTCTATTAGCAACGAGTGATCTATATCTTCATATGATAAGATCAATGTAGAGGTTGACGTCACTCACCAAGTTTTCAATAAGCACAATTTTTTGCTTTTGGTAAAGGAGATCGTTTTCACTCTATTTTTGTTCATATTTCTATTCTATTGTATTTTTTTGTTCATACTTGTTTATGTTAATGTTTAATAATAATTTTAGTTCACAAAAACTTTACTTGTTCTCCTTTGAGTGGTTGATGGACAAAAGTCCACAACGGGCCATACATATGAAGGCATGGATAGGTCCAAGGAGGCCATTAGATCCATCCATAATAGTGTTGTGGATAAAATCATCCCATACAAAACATCATTGATAGATGATGGCACCATTAGCATTATAGACCCTTACATGTAGCTACCTATTTCTTGAATCCATTGTTCCAATTTTGCACATATTTTAAGGCAAATGATGCAGCTTTGAGTGGGCTCTACATAGTCATAGAGTAGATGGTACCTGATCCTAGCTTGGAGCAAAGATCTCTAAATTAAGATCTATAGATTTGCACAAGAGGACCTCTTTGCATAAGATATATGCAAGACAACTCAAACAATGCTGCAACCAAATAAAATCTATTAAGGGTGTAATTTAAGTTTAAAACTTTTCCTTTTATTTACGTTAATATTGAAATTCAAAGTTGAACAACTAAATTTATCCAATGTATGCATAATAGCCACCATTTCCTTGTCATAAATGGAATAAGCCTTTTCTAAGGCATTTAATTTCTTGCTCTCAAAGGCTAATAAGTGCCTTCTCTAGGTGAGGACAACTCCAATTCCTCCTCTTGAAGCATCGCATTCTACGACAAACGGAAGAGAAAAACTAATTATAACAATCACCATGCATGAGCTCATTACATCTTTAAGTTTTTCAAAGATTTCTTGAGTAGCCTCCACCCTTTAAAAGGATCCTTTCTTCATCAAATTTGTTAAGGGTGCAACAAGCTAAGAAAATCTATGTTAACCCAAGTTTTTGAGATGGGGATGGCAAGGGACAGGGGAATGCATTTCGAGGACGTGGATGGGAGTGAGGCCAATTTTTAGGGGACGACCATTAAGAAATAGGTAAAATTTTAAAAATATAGAAAATTTCAAATATTCATATGATAAGGCAATCATCATATACATCATAGAACCTTAACACATAATATTAGAGTTCAATTGATATTTTCATTTCATAGAAAGCAACGAACAAATGAAGTTTTAACAAAATTTAATTGCATTCATTGGCAATGTACATATGTATTATATAAAAATTACATCAAATTGCCCAAAGGCTGCAAGTTTCAACTACAAAATGACAAAAATATAGAAATATGCAGCTGCCCCTAATCAACATCCCCTAATATTGCATCAAAATGGAGTCTGAGTCATTGCCACTATGAGGTATCTCATCTTGATCCAATGGGCCCCTAAGCAATGCATCATGTGCCTCCTCATCATCAACTTGTGTAGTATTTGGGATCAACATCCCAATGTGCAGTAGAGTTTGACGATACTCAGGTGTTTGTCAATCTTGAAGCCGCAAGGCACTATGACACAACCACTAGCTTATTTGATCGTCTAGAGGTAAGTGCATTCCTCTTGATTGACTAGATGAAGCTATATGTAGACCAATTCCTCTCTACAGCAGAGGAACTAGCAACCTGTGAAAGGAGACGAGTGGCAAGATCCTCAACTCTAGTGCATCCTTGCCATGCCATGTCCACCATCCAATGGGTCAGTTTGAGCTAATGTAGCTCTATACATCCTTGCCTCTGGTCTATTGAATTGTTGGCATTCATTCGCACCTCTAGAGTGCGTATTGGCAACAGATAGCTATGCACAATGCATAATAATTGCTCTTCAAATTAGGAGGGGACGCTCCCTCTTTTGCTGATATGCGTGAAAAAGTAAATGTTCTAAATCCTATCTTTTTTACTCAACTGGAAGAGCCACACGGTTAAGAAAACCAATACGTTGCAGCTAAGGTTTTTCTCTGGTTGTGCAGATCTTAACTACAACTAAACTAATGCTTAAACTATCCTATTTCCTCAAGAGAAACAGAGCATGAGGACTTAAGAGAAGGGAATGTTTAGACAATAAACTTTATATCAGGATTTCCAAGGAGGAGGAACCCCTATCCGAGGCGTAGGCTGAAAGGAATGTTATTGGTAACAACATCAAATGACAAACTTAATTTCTAAATTCCCAAGGAAGAGGAACCCCTATTCGAGGTGTAGATGTGAAAGAAAAAACTATTAATCACAACATCAAATGATAAACTCTGCTTCTAAATTCCCGAGGAGGAACCCCTATCCGAAGTGTAGATATGAAACAAAGCTTATTAATCACAACAAGAATAAGACTGGGACAAAAAATTGCATAACGAGACACACACACAATGAACAATCAAACCACCATTATATTTAACTAATTGAACAGATATAGAATAGCAATATTGCACGACAAGGTGGGCACAACAATTTGTTATCACAACAAAAGTTCTAATTACAATGTGAAAAAATACTGAATAGCAATATTGCACGGCAAGATGGCTTAGCGATTTGCTATTACAAGCAAAAGTTAAAAATACAATGAGCAAAGGTGCTCTTATTTATAGGCCTCAAAGGAGTAGGGAACCCTAAAATCTCCTTGTGTTAACATGAGTCTTGCAAGCATGCAAGATTTATTGCTAAACCTAAATGTATGCAACTAAACAATTAGCTGGAAAAAATACCTTAGTTAAATGAACTAAACTAAACTAAATAGACGTTGCAACACGCAAGTCCTTATTGATATGAGAGTCAACTGATAACTAACATCAGTTAACTAAATCCTAACTGAAAGCTCCACATAGGTGACTCCAAAATAGACGTGCACAAATGTGGGACAGCGAGTTAACTTGGAAAGAGGCATCAAATTAACTACTATGTCAAATGTCTATCTTGAAAAGGTGGGACGTCCTGTCCACTGGTTGTGATCTCGAGCAATTAACTCCTCCAAGAAGTTGTTAACTGCCTCATCATCTAGAAATTGTCACATGTATCAACTATCAATTCACTACTTGTCAGCAAATTAAGCAATCCTAGAAATATCTGCACACTTCAACTGATAGCTCACTGACTGGTAACTCTAGCGGCTCTGTAACTGGAGTGATGATCTTTGTTTCTTCTACAGCTTGATGCTTCTAAAGTTCTTCTTGATTCTTCTCAATGGAAGAGTGTTGCATGATGAAACCGTGAAGTTTGACTGCGAACACTCTAGCTGCGAGAAATGCACATGAACTTGCTACACACGCAGAATTCTAATGGTACTCAACCCTCTAAACTAGCCTTGGAAGGTTATCAGCTATACGAGGTATGAAACCATATAGAATTCGTGGACTTGGAATGACTATGCCTGTCAATCAACCCTCGAATGTTCTTCATGTCCTAAAGTGTGGTTTGGTCTATGCCTTCCCAAAGCATTCAAGTCAACCTCCGAATCCACCTGATGCAAATCTGTGTCAGTCGTTTTGATGAAGTCATGAATTAAGACCGATTTGGTCTTGAATTCAGTTTGAGTGAACTGCATTTTGAAAAACTAGCCTGTTCACTGTAAAGTGTAAACATGGCTATGTTCTGACAACTTTCTCCGGAAAGCTAAAATGGCTCCTGGAGAGGCTAAAAATACCCTTTCGAGGGCCAATTTTCATGAAATTTTTTGAGATGTGGGTTTTGTTGAGAAAATGATTCTAAGCAAACCCACAACATCAAGAATTTGATAACACGCCTTTTAGCTTGACATGCAAAGACTTTTTGGAAAAAAAACAACAGGGGGTGCAGCAAGGGTTGCGGGGTCAAATTTTTTCGAAAAATTCTGGAATATGGGTTTTGTGCAGAAAATGATTCAAAGGAAACCCCAGATCCTTTGTTTTTCAAAATATTGACTTTTTCTCTACCATGCAAAGGAATCTCCAGAAAAAAGCAAAGCTTCAAAACGTGAAGCTATGAGGCAATTTTTCCTGAAAAATTCTAACACATGGGTTTCGTAGAGAACGTCATGCACAACATACCCAGATGATCAAAATTGTGAAAATTTGCCGTTTACTTGGACATGCGAAAGAAAAGCTAAGACAAGGATATAAGAAATATGAGAAAAAGAAAGTTATATTTTACCTTTGCCTATCCTTGAATGAAGTCTGTTGAATAATCTAGACCTATATCTACGAAGAACACTAAAAAATAACACCTGTAGCGCCTTCAGATCTTGCTTGCACAAGAAAATATGTGTTTGCACTCAACCTGCTGTGAAAATAATAGACGCCCAAATGCATATTTAAAGAATTTTTGAGGGTTTAGGCGGTCACATGCAGGCAAAAACCCTATATTTAGGATGCAATTATCTCATTGGGTTGCACTTAGTTAACAGAAACAGAAATAGGGCCTTGAAATGGGCACCACCTTAAAAATAATGAAGGAAATACGCCTTATGCATGCAAAATTGACGTTTCAAACTGAAGTTTTAATATTATTTAATTCAGTTAACTGACTCCACCTTTCTAGGGCGGCTAGAGCATGTATTTCAATTTTGAAAGTCAAATTTTGACTTTTTTGGGCGCCTTTACTAAACATTAAAGTGTGTTTTCTAAGCTCCTAATTTTTAGCTCTTAAAAACATCATCGCAGCCTCTATTGAACCTTGCATTCTAGATGCCCAGTTCATCCTGGACCTGAGCTGACACATTCATCGCGTAGCCAGAACAAATCTAACGAAATGTTGTTGGGCGCTACGAGAGCTAAAAACTTCATGTGATGCCTCAAAAAAAAGGGTGCCTATTTTCAAAAGGGTGTATATGACACCAAACTAGCCATTTTCTAGATTTGTCTCTTCGTGCTTCAATCTGCCGTTGTCGATGAATGATGACTCTCGTCGACTAGATATTGGATCCATTGCATAGCAAGAAGAATTCCGCAAAGAATGACTGTATATGCGGTGTCTGAAAGTTGAAATAAGGATCTCAAATGCAAGGGTGCCCCTGGCCTGCAAGGGCACAATTACACTTTTGAGAATGATTTTGCAATTTGTAACTTTCAATAGAACGCTCCACTTTGACCCTCGCTATCGAGATCTGGATTGCTCTGATGCGCGCATCGATGATCTCAACGCAGAGAAGGAACAACTTGGAAGAGATGTTCTTGGACATGATGAAGCGAGAAAAGTACTTGTAAGACCTCCAGTAGAAGGGCGCCTTTCTCAAGGAAGGTGCATTTTTCCATACTTAGCCATTTTTTTGCTTGCCTTTATCCATCAACATTTTCCATTGATTCTTCATCCACGGGCGTGTGATGGATCCTGAGGGCTAACGGTTGGATTCATTGAGTAGCTAGGAGGATTCTGCATAGATCTCGTGAAGACGATAGCTATCAAAAACCTCATCTAACTGGCCAAAAGGCTAGGCGCCCCTGGCTTGTAAAGGTACAGTTTGATATTTTCACTTTTATTTTTACTCCGTTTTACGTGCTTGTTGGATCAACTGCCACAATCGCTAAGCATGTCTTACGGACTTGCGAATAGATTCATTGCGAAGCTAGGCTGAATTTGAAGAGATCCCCTGGAAACGATTTCTACAAATTTTGACATCTAATGGGCTTTATTCAAGGGCGGCCCTAAGCTGCAAGGGCACAGAAACTGCATTTTAACTTAGGTCCATGATGTGTAAATTTTCAATTTCTTCTGCTTCTGCCGTTGATTGTTGGAGTTTCGCAAATCGGATGGATTCGCTTAATGATTCATTGGAAAGCTGGCGAAATTCCGGAGATGATGACTGTTCTTGCAACCATTGATAACTGAATCTGATCCTTCAAATTGAAGGGCGCCCCTGGCCTGCAGGGGCGCAGATTTTCTCCAAGATTAATGATTTTCACCATTTCGCGCTTCGCGAACATTGTGACACTCGTTGAGCTGATCGCGTAGAAGCATTATTGCCGCCGACGCGTGTGCATGACTGCATTTCACCATTTTTACATGTTCGGATACTGCAAAGTTAACCTGCATGTTGATTGCGCAAGCGTCTCCCACATAGCAAGGCGTAGTGTTTCCAGACTTAAAATATTTTTGCAATTTTTGCCATTTGAAAATCCCCTACATCGTGAAGCATCCTTTTCTGCATCTTTTGCCGCAAAAACCTCTGTGATGAGTTTCAGGCTTAGATTTCAACACATGGTACTTGGCCAACTACCATTGACGACCTTGGAGGTCCTAACTTTTCTCCTAAAATAAACTGACTTAAACTGACTTTTTCTTGATTCTGACTTCACCAACGTGATCGTGATGTGAAATAAGTCAATCAAAATATATTTCAGCCAATTTTGAGAAGATTCCATATTTAGGGTTTTCCCAAAAATAGTGGTCTGAAAACCCTAATTTTCAAAATTTTCAATTTTGTCTAGTATCTTCTAGACATTAAACCCACAAAAAGCCCATGCTTGATTTGCCCAAAAACTGAGGTTTGACAACACTTTTATAGGATTTAGACCATTTTAATCAAAATGCCTTAATAAAGCAAAAAAATTGGTTTGGGTACAACATTAGGCTCCGTCTGGTGACCATGTCGGATAATTATGGCATAGGACAACCGAGAATATTTGAGTTTTTGTAGACTAGTGTGACTTATCCATTGGGCAATGGAGTCAAGACTCTTCCCTAATCACCTAATACTTGGAGTTTTCCTAATCACCGAAAACAAGACTACCTAAGAAATCACCTAAAATACAACAAAACTTCACTGAACAGGGAAACACATTACAACACAACAAAAAAGCATAAATAAATTATTTACAAAATTTCACTCCTTCCCCGAAGGGATGAAGTGCTTGAGATATTGCCCGCTGGATGACAGTGGGAAGAGCCTTCCATCGATGCCATTTCTACCTGAAAGGCTTTACTTCTCTTTTGATGGGTATTGTACGAGGCAATCCTTCTAGAATGAAGATTCTCAAGTATTCGTATATCCAAGCAAAGGTATTCTATGCTTGACCAAATGAGGGCTGCTATGCGAGTGAAGGACCCCTCTCTAGCATTCTACAATGAGCACATCCGGCCAATCATTCAGTGCAGATGGGACAAGTTTAACACTCCTTTGCATATGGCTGCCTTTGCCTTGAATCCTAAGTGGTACAAGGCTAGACCGGGTAGAGTGACACCGATTCAAGATGATGAGGTGAAGGCGGGTTTTTTTAGGTGCATAGAGAAGATGTATGATTCTAGAGATGCCAGCACAATTCGCACTGAGTGGACCAAATTTGCCACTCTTAGAGGCTATTCAGATGCGGCAAAGATGGATATAGAATCTATGGCACAGGAGGACCCACTTTTGTGGTGGAATTGTCATGGTACGAAATCTTTGACCACCACTCTAGCTATCCATCTGCTATCCAAGGTTTCCAGTTCTTCAACTGCTGAGAGGAACTGGTCTACATATAGCTTCATCCACTCTCTTAAGAGGAATAGACTTACCTCTAAGAGAGCAGAGAAGCTTGTGGTTGTACACAGTGCTTTGCGTCTCATGGACCGCAAGACACTTGGGTACAAGGATAGTCCAGCGGCACGATGGGATGTGGAGCCAGAGGAGCCTTCAAAGATTAATGAGGATGATCCTACCACTTCAGATGCAGGGCTGGTTGGTGTGAGCTTGAGGGATCTTGACCTTGTGGAGTCCAACAGTTCCAGTGATGAGGAGTTTGCATTTGCAGATGATTAGAGGCCTCCCTTCACTACATTTTGAGTTTTGACATTTTGGCATTTTATCTTTTGTAATGCTATTGCTATTAGTATTTGGCATTTTCTACTCATTGTAATGATGAATCATGTAATCATCTTTATAGACTTTGTGATATCTCATATGACATCAGATATTCATATTTTCGATATAATAGAAATCTCCAATTTGACAATTTCATTTGCCAAATTTTATTTAGCAATTAGCATTCAAGAAATCATCGTATTTAGATTTAGTATTTCAAATTTTAGTTTTACTATGTTATAATTTTACTAATTTCCTATAGTTTCATTTGAAATGTAATTCTTATACTGTTATACATCTTTTCAAAAATAGTTTTTCAAGTACTATAAGTATATGTATAACTATATCAAGACCACCACCCAGCCACCCCCCGGTCGCCGTCCCCAAACTTAGGCCCTTTGTCCTCTCGTCCCGAAAACCCGTCCCACACGTCCCCCCGTCCCCAATGCCCGTGGAACACTGCCAAAAACACAACTAACCTTTGATAATACACAGATTTGCGGTCAAAAGAATTCTCGCTTAAAACAATGGTAGGGATTCATGGGTTGTTGAGTTGCAACCATTGCATTAAATGAAACATCACCGTATTCCACCACTCATGCTTCAAGTACCAATTAATCCATTAAATAAAGTATTAATAATGTTTGCTCAATGTGAAGATCCCCTCTAGAGAAGTTGCACAGTCAAATCCGACATTAATGGCATCCTATGGTCGTGCAAGGAAGTAGGTGAGGTGAACCATGCAAAAGGGTGGAAATGTCAAAGTTTGAGGATTGAAAATACTGCATGATGGATGCCACCGATTGGGATTCAAGGAATCGAGGAAAGGCATGCAAGTAGGGAGAAATCTAAAATCCTCATAAGAAAAAAGGAAAGAGCCAAGGTTCGGCGTGAAGCCATGCCAAGAGAGGAAAGTCCAAAACCCTGACAAAAGATTATATATAGGAGCTCGGACTAAAACACTCGACACTTAGGACGATTGGGACAAAATGACAAAAAATGGCCAATCTTAACTTACTAAAAAGAGAAAGGAATGGATCTTTGGTTCAAACGAAATTATTTAAAAGGAGACATTATATTGGAATCCCCAACCCCCCATGATCCCTTTTAAGAGTGCAAACATCCCAAGCAACAAAGTGGAGCCCTTTTCTCCCTCCTTGCTTGCCCCATAAGAAACTCCTAAGAACTCTCTCAAGTGCTTTAATGTTCCTTGGGCTAGGAACAAGCAAGAAGATAAAAACATATATTGTAATGATGCAGAGGAAGGACTTAACCTAACACAACTTGACTGCTCTTACACACTTCATACAATGGTTCATCTCAAACAATGCCTAAAGGCTTCCTAATGCACATTGAAGACAACATGGAACATGGAAGTCTTGGTTTGTTCAAACTTGTTTCAAAACATCCTATGGGTTCCCAAACATTCATAGCCCCAAACAAGTGAGTAACACAATGATTCATTCAAATAAGGACTCTCTTCCACTAGGTGCATCTAGACAATGACATCAAACAAAGGAAAGAACAACTTGTCATATGAACTCCTAGCTTGTGCAGACCTCTTACAACATACCACAATGACTCTCTATCCTTCCGCTAGCAAACAGTGCATAGATTTGTCAAAGCAACAATGAAGTAGGGTTTTAGGACTGTCTCCCTGCAATTCTGCATACACAGTCAAGCATATCTTCTTCACATGTGCAAAACATGAGTTGTCCTCTTGCAGGAATGTGGATAGGCATGGGACAGAGCTTTCCACCAGTTTTCATGATTTTTGGACGGTGGAAACTCTGCCCATGATTTGTTTATGCTCCCTGGAAACCCTGGGTAGGGTTTAAACCTGTTCACACAAAAATTGCAATATCTTGCACAAAACTAAATGAAATTCTATCAAACAAAAAGCATTAGAAAGCTAGAACCACTCTTCAACTTCTCCAAATGGTTTCAGTGTCGTACCAATCTGTACCAATCCATACAATGCAAGTTACAGTCTGTTTTCACAAAAAAATGCAAGAAGGAACGGTGCAAAATGAAGTGTTTTTCGTTCCAACACCTCTCCAACCTTGTTTTTTGTGTGTACATGCCTTTTACATTGAATTCCAATCATTGGCAACTTCCCAACTGACCACTAACCTCTTGGTTAACAATAATGACAACTTTAACAAGTTTTGCTTGACAAGAATGACAACATTGCACCCAAACATCCTAAAATGGTACTAAATGACCCCAATTAGTCTTAAATGACCTTATTGACCCAAAACAAACCAAAATTCAAAGTTTTGCAACATGACAACAAAGTGGTGCATCAAAGGATGCCCCTGCATCATGTAAGGGTTACATTTTTTTATTTTTTTATTTATTTTTATAACAGCAATCTATTCAAAATGGCTACTAACTCAAGTTCAGTGGCCCTAGAGACTCAAGTAGGTAAACAATTCAAACATGATCAAGGATCACCCTTACAGAAAAAGTTATGGTGATCAAACAACTTGGAAGAGGTGGGAACTATGCTTGGCGTTATAGTCATTGTGGGGTCAAGTATAAAAGCTCATATGGTCAAGTAAAATCTCACCTTTGTGCTATGTCCAGCCAAGGAATTACAGTTTGCTGAGGGCCAAACAAGAAGGGGTTACTAAAACGACAAACTATGGCATATATTATAGAACAAGAAGATGTTGATGTTGTGAATGAAACAGAAAGATTAAGATCTCATCCTTTAGCCAAGAAAGGACTAGGGAAGCCACCTACAACATCTACTTCAATAGTAGTTACTCCACATGCTATCTTCGAGACACTCTGTACCCAAGAAGTTCCCTCTATTTCTTCCACAAAAGAGGCCCATTGGAGAAGCCATTTTACAATGAGGCAAAGGCCATTGTAGAACGCATTGCAAGTTGCATTTATGCCAATGGACTTCCTTTCGACTTGGTGATATCACCATATTGGTGGGAAATGGTGATAGCAATCAAACACCCTTTGGTAACACAAGTCCTAGGAATAAGAAGGTGCACACCACCTTATCGGCTAAAGAATTTCTTTTGTAGCAACATCACTAAAACCAATCAATGATTCATGACTTCAGTCCATCATTTCTAATGGAAGGAAAGATTGTAAAAAGCAGCCTTTAATAAATGTCATTGCAATCTCCCCTAAAGCGGCAATCTTTAAGATTGTAAAAACCAGAATTTAATAAATGTTATTGCTATCTCCCCTATAGGGGCAATTGTTATGAAGGTGATTTATTGTGAGGGGCAACTAAAGGATGCAAACTTCATTTCCAAAATCCTCATTGAGCCTCTAGAGATGGTGGGTGTTGAGAATGTCGTCCAAGTCATAATGGACAACGCAAAAAATTGCAAGGCAGCAAGTGCTTTGGTTGAGGAAAGATATGAGCACATTTTTTGGATACCATATACCATCCACTCCCTCAACATGGTGATGCAAAAGATTGGCACTCAAATAGACTGACTGAAAAATATGTACACCTAGGGTGAGGAGATTTAGATGCTCATGACAAATAATCATATGTCACAAGGCATCTTCAGGACTCTCTATTTTTGAATTATTGGAGGTAAAATTATGGAATTTAATTTATATGACATATTTACTTTAAATTTTAATTTGCTATTAACTTATTAATTTATTTTTTACACAGCATTAGGTTGTTGAGACTCATTGTGTAACGCATACAATTGTTTTGAGACGACTTGTGAATGTTCGAAAGGCATTGAACAACATAGTCATTAGCAACCAATGGAGTGGGTGGAGGCAATCAAATTTAGAGCGGGCCCAAAAGATCAAATTATTGATCCTAGATGATGAGTGACAGATTCATGTGGACAATATCTTGATTTCACCAAGCCCATCACGAGCATTATCAGGTTCATTGATACAAATCAATTGTGTTTGGTAGAAATCTACTATGGCATGGACTCCATGATAGAAAAAATAAGGACCATAATAGCAAAGGAGGATGACCCAAAAGAAACATTTTTCCTAAGAGTGAAATTTTTTGTTCTTGTCTAATGGAACAAGATGATCACAACCTTGCATCTCTAGCATATACATTATCTCCCACATAATGGAAATACTTTCTTTTCCTAGGAGAATGATGCGACATAGAGACAATGAAGTCGTTGATGGGTACAAAAAAGCATTCCAAAGAATCTTCTCAGATCCAAAAGTGGCATATAAGGTTAGGACTGAATATTGTAGGTTCATCAATAGACAAGATCATAGTATTTGTGATATTTTAGACAAGTACAAGTTGGATGCTCATACACTCTAGTGCCTCCATGGGAAAAGTTATATGTTCATCCAAACTTTTGCAATCAAAACTCTATCACAAGTAAGCATTTCTATTTTTAATTTTTAATATTCTTGTTTCTTCAAGTGTTCCCAATCTTTTGCAGTTTTAAGTTGTATTGCCTTTCTCTCCAATTTCAAAAAATTGCAAATTCTTCTTCTGCTGAGAAAAATTGGAGTACACTCTTTTATTCACTCAATAAAGTGCAACCTATTTGCTGCAAAAAAAATAAAAAATAGTTTGTTCTACATCCACTCCAACTTGTTTCGACTACAAGGAAGGGACGACAAAGAATTAAGATATAGCCCCTAACTGTGCCAATTTGGATGCATCTATTTTAGAGCTAGCAGAGTTAATGTAGATGACAAGGCTTCCATGCGTCAAGTGGGAGTGGCACATGGCTGCTTTTGATAGAGTGAATTAGGAAGATACAATATTTTTGTTGTATTTAGACTTTAAGTTTTACTATTTTCAAGTTTTGTAATGATTTGACTCTTTGAGTTTGGCATATCCATATATAATTTGATAATATCAAGCTATAACATTCAAAATCAACATTATCAATTATCTTATCAATTCAAAGTTTCAAAGAATGAAACATAGATATATGATATTTACAAAATTACAAACTGTGGTTTGTGAATTACGATTTGACATATAGATATATAAACGATTAGTATCAAGAATCAAATTATATATTTTAAATTCTACATATTTTTTTGTATATATACACAACTATACCTATACTCTGGGAAAAAAATTGCCATACCAGCATATCCAAATTCTGAGCCCACACCCATTCTCATAGCCATACTGGCAACTTAGAACTCAATATATAAGTTTTGACATTTGGAGGTTGTAAAAGTGGATTTATTTGCATGCAAAGTTGTTTGTGGCCACCATGGAACCTTAATTCCATCAATAATGAGACAAATGCCAAATATCATTCCAAGAAGAAATCACAGAGACATGTAGCTTGGCAAAATCTGAAGGGAACACAATCTACTAAGAGGGGGAGGGTGGGGAAGAGATGAATCAATTCAAAACAATTCTGGATCCTTTCACTTTTGCTACTGCTATATAGCTTTTCAACATGAAGAGCACTTAATCACACAAGCAATTAATCATAACACAGCACGATAACACCAAATATGTTGAAACCCAAGATGGGAAAAACCATGGTGAGAATAGCTGCTTGGATCTACTGTCCAAATCCAACCTCACAATGCAGAAATATAATAAGTGAGATTAAAATATAAAGTAGGCACTAACCTACTGGAGACATCAAACCCCTATTGAATCTATAAGAACCAACCTATTGGAGACAATAATCCCCACTCGAAAGAGACACCAATCCCTACTGGAACAATACAACAAGTAGAACACCAATTCTACCGGAATACAGAGATAAACTTGGCAGATCTGAAATATAACTCTGATAAGCACTAGAGTCACAACTAACACTCTTCCACACTAAGAATGATCTTTTGATACGGACGCTCCCGTTTTTCTTCACAAATTTGTACTCAAAATCACCTTACTCGATCACAGCCAATACAACTGACAAAACATGCAACCCATACACTTATAATGCATCTGAACATTTGAAATATATACATGACAATACATTAACAGTCTTCCATGTTGGCCAAGGATCCGCAAATAGCCAGGATAACATAGGGTGGACCTAAATTCAAATTACATGAAAAGTGTAATACAACAGTCCTGTTGTGACCTTTTCACACATCACCCCATTCAAGATGGGGACCCCCTAATTTTTGCTCCATTCTGGTCTTTTGGCTTTGGTTCTCTCTCTCTCTGATCTTCTGTCCTTTTGGGGATGTCTCCGTATTTGACCTAGGTTGGAAATTTTGCCTAAGTCTGTGAAATTAGGGTTTTAATTCTTCAGGCTTGTTTGAGGTCAAATTGAATTATCAAATTGGAATCTGAGCTTGGCACTACGATCAGGAAGCTCCAGGCACACCCCCATTAAATTTTCACTAAGTTCTGACAACTTACTATTTTTAGTAGATGCTCAATCTGGGGTCTGTTCATCAAAATTCTAGAATTCTGACTACTCCAACACATTCAGGTAACTTCAAGGTGCTTGCATGCAAAATTTGAACAGATTCTGACAACTGGCTATTTTTAGCAGTTCAGGCTTCAAAGGTTATTTTAGGTTTTGCATGCAAAATTTTTCAGTGCATGTCAGGATATTCTTTATGGGTTTTTCAAGAGCTTCGCAGTGATGTGACATGCATGCAGAGTTGGTCACTTTTTAGGAACTTACTATTTTTAGCCAATGCTCCATGTGTCCAAACCAGTTTTCTGGGTTTTTCTGGATTTTTTGAGATCTTACGAGCACTGTAACATGCAAACTCATCCAACAGCTAACTGGTCACTTTTCGAACGTTAACTATTTTTAGTAGGCACAATCTGGGCAACTCCCGGTGCTCCAGTTTCACAGGCAGAGCAACATGCAACAGGAATCAAGTCAAACAAAGTCATTTGAGGCACATGCAAGCCAAATTAGGGTTTCCACTTTTTTTCCTAAAAATAGGGGGTGAAATTCGAGAAATTGTCAAAGTGAAGCACCCCATCAGGATTAGCATCCTTCAGGCAACCTACCGGCAAAATTTGAGCACGATCTAAATACTTACTATTTTTAGTAAGTCATTTCATGGCTATAAATAGCAGGTTTGTGCCGGAAGCAGGTATGAACAGGACACTTAAGTCATCAAGATCATGTGGAACAAATTTCAGATCAAGTAGAGCTGCAGAGGTCAAGCAATTTTAGGGTTTGCTAAAAATAGCAGGAAGGCTAAATATAGCAGATGAGCTTCGGCAATGGGTATAAATAGGGTAGCAAGGCCACAAGAGACATATCACGCCAACTCCAGGTTCAAAACGGGTAAAAAGCCATGAAGAGTCACACTTCTCTGAAATTTACTAAAAATAGAATGGCAAGAGGTAGCTAAGGCATTGAAAATTTCTAAATCCACAAATAAAAACTGGCAGGAGAAGAGGTGAAATGCGCCCTTGGCATGGAGGAGGTTTTAAAAATTCTAAGTGTTTAAACATTCCCCCTAATACCTCCAAATGCGCCCAGCTTACAGGTCAATGGAGGAAACGTGATGATAAAAAATCTAAGGCATGGCAAATTCCTCCACCCTACCTCAAATGCGCCCAAGGTGGAGAAATCACAAGGGAAAATATTCTAAGTGTTGGGAAATTCCTACACACCCCCCTAAATGCACCCAGGGTTGAGGTGGTGACATAAAAAATTCTAAGTGAAGAAAATGGAAGTGGACATGTCTAAATGCGCCCTCATCTTGAAGAGCCAAGGGTAAAATGCGCTCAAGAAGCAATGAGATGCTAGGGCGTGGAAAATGGAAGTAGCATGTGTGAAACGCGCCCTCAAGATGAAGTTCCTCCTTACCACCTCAAATGCGCCCAGGGCCTAAACAAGTTCCTCCACCACATGTGAAATGTGCCAAGGCATGAGGACATGGCAAAAAGTTTCTAGTATGGGAGATTTCCTCCTCATACCCTCATATGCGCCCAAGGCAAGAAGCTTAGTGAAATGTGCCCAAGGCCTAAGCAAGTTCCTCCTCCACATAGCAAATGCGCCCTCATGGGGGATGTTGGTAAAAAAATGTTTCTAAGTGTTGAAGTTCCTCTTCATAGGGTGAAATGCGCCCAAGGTAAAAGGGCTTGGCTATGAAAAATGCTAAGTATAAAAAGTTCCTCCCCATACCTTCATATGCACCCTTGAGTGGCAGTTAATACATGGAAATGCGCCCTTGTTTGTGGAGGAAATAAGATAAGCTTCCAAGGCGTGGAAATACTTAGGAAGTGAAGGTAAAGGCATGTGTTATGAAGTGCGCCCAAGGTAATTTAATTAAATTAAAAAATTTCTAAGGCATTGTAAGGTGAAATTGGAAAATACGCTTAAGGAAGATGATAATGTTAAAATTTTCCAAGTGCAAGGTGAAATGCGCCCATGAGCATGAAGGGAATTTCTTCAGGAAAACAAAAAACGCCTAAGATTTGAAAAGTGAAGGCTATAGGTGTGAAGTGCGCCCAGAATTAAAATGGAATAAACCTTAGCAATTTTATTATTTTCAAAAATAATAAAAATTAAACTTACTCCTTCATCTGGATACACATGAAAATGATGATTTCTGAGGGGAATTTTTTTTTGGGTCTTGGACATTTCCCACTGGGAGATGTTTTAAAATTTTCCACACCTTGCTCAAGATTTTCAGACGGAGATTTTAGCCCGGTGTCTGCTTAATGAATTTCCTAGGCAAAATTAATTTTTTTTAAGGCAAATAAAAGAAATGTTTACAAAAAAATATATGCCTTGGCTTATGAATTGAAGCTGGATGTCTGGAATAATTTTGCCGGAATAAGTTGAGATGAAATTTTCTATGAGGAATATTTGATTTAATATTTTAAATCTCAGAGTACAAACATGATGAAGCACGCCTATGCAAGAGGGAGAAATTTTTTAAGTTCTAGAAGTCAAAGATTTTGATGCTTCAAGTGACAAGTGTTGTGACTAGCAAAGGAGGGAAAACGGAAATTCAAATAAATTTGCTAAGATTAGCCTCTTCCAGAATTCGACTTGGCTATAAGAGCTGAAGCTTTTTTTATTTTCTCTATCAATTGCTGAATGCAAACTTGAAGTCTGCAGGTGAAGAGGTGCGAACTTGAGAAGAGGAAATTAGTGAAGTGAGTTGCTACAAGTAATTATTTCTAAGTGTTGGAGGTTGTGTTGCTGCAAGTAATTATTTCTAAGTGTTGGAGGTTGTGTTGTTGCGAGAAGAAATTTCTAAGTGTTGAAGTGTGACTTTGCTGACAGGGCGTCAAGGTTTGGAGTTAGAAATTTCAAGTGCTACAGCCTCTTATTTTCAAAACTCGGCTGGCACTCTCAAGTGATGTTATTTTTCTATGTCTTGTTTTCTAATGGCTGTTTTTCACTTCTGCAAGATGGCTGAAGCAAGTAGAAGAGCTGCTGGAAGGGAAAATCATGCTAAATCCAGCAAGGCAATTGCATCAAGGCGGGCTGTAATAAAGAAGTTGAGCAAGTCTTTCCTGCCAGAGTCAAAGTTTTCTTCGAAGCTGGGCAAACTAAGTGATACAAATCTCGGCTCCTTCAAATTGGAAACTTTCAGAAGACGAATGCTCGGAATTGGAGGTCATCATCCATCAGTCACTTCGCACAATATTGTCAGAAGTGGACTTTATGCAGCTGTTGGTTTTCCACCAGCAATCCAGTGCCCAGAGCTGATTATGGAGTGTGCTAACTGTTACAACACAGAGTAGAGAACCATCATCTCACCAGATGGCAAGCTATTGGCCAACCTCAAGCCTAAAGCTATTGGGGAAGCATTTGGAATTCCAGCCTACGAGAAGATGATTTACAAAATGAGAGAGAAGGCTGAGAAAATGTATGCATCCACATTTGATCGATTGCTGATATGATAAACTCTCGTTGGATGAACAAGCCTAAGCCAACCCGCACAAAGTTGCCGAAGCAAATAATTTTAGAAGACTTGAAGCAAGAGTTTTGTGACTTGATCATGATGCTTAGCAGAGTTGGAGGGTGCCCACAGGCGTTCATCTTTGAACCTTGGATGTTCTACTATATCAACCTTGTGCTGGAAGGCAAAGAGCATGTGGACTGGGCATTGATGATCAGTGATAATTTGCATGAGCAACTCAAAAATCTAAGGAGAACGAAAACATTTTATATGAGCTCATATATTGTCTACATGTTGGCTCGGATGACGAGATACAAAGGGATGTCATACAAGGAGCCGATTGGGTGTGGCTCTCAGCAATTCAAGATTCATGAGGCTTGTCCGCAGTTGCATTTGACAAGCACTTCACATTACAAGAGAGTCAATGATGCCTTCACGATGCATATAACGAGGACGTTGCAGCAAAGAACTCGTCACAAAATATCTAAGGAGGCACAAGAGTTGATTGAAAAGTATAGATGTTGGTTTATCCAGTTTCCGAAATTTACTTACATCAGGCTGCAGGGGTTTTCTTCTTACCCATATAGATTGCCTCGATACCCCACGAATAGGATTGTGATGCTAGAGATATCTAGGCAACTCATTGCCTACGATAAGAAGGAGAAGAAGAAGAAGAAGAAGGGTGGACTCGACTTCCCTATTACCATGGGGAATCCGGATGAAATTTGTCTGTTGCTGCAGGCAGCTAAGGAAGTAGAAAATGAGCTTCAATTCTTCCACCTCTCCTATCATACCAGCAGACAGCATTATGATCCCCAGAAAAATATCAGATGGATACTGTCTGAGGAATTCAAGCATAAGGCACAAATTGAGAACTTCTAGGCGAGTGCAGTGGATGAGGCTGAGATAAGAAGAAGGATGTTTTCAAGGATACCGCTAGACATGATTAGAGAATGTGAGATTGTCCCGGTGCCAGATCAGGTGGATGAGGATATAAATGTTACACAAGCTAATTATGAGACAGTAAGGAACACGCCACTCCCATTTCCGGATCAGAGCCAAAGATTACAAATTTGGATACGCTCTGCATACCAGTCTTGACATTCACACGAAGTTGGCTGGAGAGGCGTGTGAATCGGCTTAAGAGCAGGTCAATTCCCCTTACTTACAATTTAATGGGAGATCATAGATCACCAGCTGCTGGGAGGAAGAAGCAGGTTGCTCAAGCTCCAGAGCCATGAGGAAAAGAGCCGATCCAGCCTGAGCCTCAAAGAATTGAAGAGTCCTCACATACGCCATCAAGGGCACATTCTCCAAGCATGTAGGAGATTTCGATGTTTGCTGATCAGAGAGCAAAATTGAATGAAGAACAGAGGATAGAAGAGGCAAATCAGCCACCTCGTAGAGAATCAGTTGGCCAAAGCGTCAATGTGCCTAGAGGAGAAAATCAGCAAGAGATAGAAGAAGAAATGACCACTGATATTTGCATTCAGCGTAACATTGAGGCAGCTCTTGAGGAGAATACTACTACAGGGCAAGAGGCCCAAAGTTCAGGAGATACCCAGCCTATAGAGATTGATGAGCCTTGTCAGGATGAAGGCATAGAAGAAGTTCGTGAAGTAGAGGCAAGGAATGAGCAACCCTTCATCATTTGACTTAAATGATGAATACGGAATGGCTAAAGGTCAGGATGAGACGTGATCCTGTTGAAGAAATTGATCCAGCAGTTAAGATGGACGAGTTCTTAAGTAGGATCAGTGCACCTCCAACGAAGAAGGCCATAAAGTTTTCTAAGATTTCAACTGATGAGGATGGCTCTCGTACGCTTCATGTGGTTGTGCCTAGGGTGGATTGTGATCGAGATGAGGCTGTTCCGGAAAACTATGTAATCACTACCATGGAGCTTGGCCGCCCTAATGGAGCCCAAGTGATTGAGGAGTGCGATAATTCTTATCAGGCACTCAAGGACAAATTGCTCTGCACTGAAGGCAAGTACAAAAGATTGAAGATGGAGCACAAAACATTGATTGGTTATGTACAACACTTGTCTCGTCCTTTTGGGCAAGAAAATCCGGCAATTGAGCTCCAAGCCGAATTTCCTAGAGTCAGTCAGCGGTTTGGAAGATTTGAGTAGGATGGCACAGGAGGCAAATAAGTGGGTTGCCAGTGTTCGTACTGAGACAGAAAAGTTTATGCAGGATCTTGCTCATGCCTACGACAGGCCTCCGATATTATGGCACGACTGGAGGTAGTTAATCAGGCTTGGGGTGAGGCTCGTATCTATCAGACCATGGTTGTTCTTTGCCTGGAGGCTTTGATGCACACGCCTTTCCACACTTTGGTTGGAGGAGGCGTAATTCAGGAAGGTGATAGATATGACTTCGTCGGCTGATACTCTTCAGTGGTCACGGGTCGAGGATTCTATGATGCAGCACAGGCAGATTCGGTCAAAGTTAGAAAGGCTATGACAAATATTTTTGATGGAGTCCTCGATACATTGGAGGCTATCTTTGCTAGTAGGCTGGTTTCTGAGGAGATAACTGCAGATGATTTGAAGAGTAGGTCGGTACCTTTCTTTTCAGAGGTGAAGACCTTTGTTCAAGATAATTTCGAAAACACCTCCACTTTCTCCAGCATTGTTCAGAATACCCAGGACGCTCTAGTTGCCTGGAAGAAATCTTGTACTCGGCATGGGCAAACGGTTACAGTGCTAAAGTTTCAACTTGATCACATCCCACCTATTTCAATCGAGAGGTTGAAGTTGTGTTAACCAGGTTCATTGACTTTGGTTGGAGGAGGCGTAATTCAGGAAGGTGATAGATATGACTTCGTCGGCTGATACTCTTCAGTGGTCACGGGTCGAGGATTCTATGATGCAGCACAGGCAGATTCGGTCAAAGTTAGAAAGGCTATGACAAATATTTTTGATGGAGTCCTCGATACATTGGAGGCTATCTTTGCTAGTAGGCTGGTTTCTGAGGAGATAACTGCAGATGATTTGAAGAGTAGGTCGGTACCTTTCTTTTCAGAGGTGAAGACCTTTGTTCAAGATAATTTCGAAAACACCTCCACTTTCTCCAGCATTGTTCAGAATACCCAGGACGCTCTAGTTGCCTGAAAGAAATCTTGTACTCGGCATGGGCAAACGGTTACAGTGCTAAAGTTTCAACTTGATCACATCCCACCTATTTCAATCGAGAGGTTGAAGTTGTGTTAACCAGGTTCATTGACTTTGCAGCCAGGGAAAAGGAAAAAGGAAACGTCCTTTTGGATGATGATCTTCTGGAGGAAGATGATGTGCATTAATTACTCGTAGTGGTTCCTATAGAGGAGTGGAGAATCTTCTGTGCATTTATTGCCCCACTCCTCTCAGTGGCGTTTTTTAGGGTAGAGCCTTGATTAGGGCATATGTGGCTCAATCTGAGCCCTTCATTGTATTTGAATCTAAGTTGTCCATTGGACTGAGCTTGATGCAAAAGGGGCATACCCCCTCATTTGTAATATAGTTAGACATTACATCAGAGATAGAGTTGAGCTAGAGAGTAGAGAAGGCATATAGTGAATAGCTTAGAAGTTAGCTTAGATTGAGGAGGAAAGAAAACTTTCCCTTTGAAAGTTTTGTAAAAATTTGTTGTGAACACTTTCATGATATAAAGAGTTTTCATTGATTGGTGATTCCTTCTTTTGTTATGAGCAGCTAGCAAGGCTTTTTCATCTTTCCAATTCAAAGTAGATTTAAGTAAAGTAGACTTTGTTTCATGCAAGTAGTTGATAGTGGTGGAATACGTTGTTTGGTTTGAGCGAGTTTCATTCATTCATACCACTAGCGGACTCGTTGACGGTGGATTTGCCTTGCGTGGTCGACTGGAGTATCTTTGTACTTAACTTCGATTGTGATTTGTATGTCTGTATGCATCGTTGTGATGGTATTTGCATGTCGGGTCACAATTTGAATATCTTTATTATCCTCTGAAGATTGCACCGGTTCTATAGAAGATGTCCGAAGGGAGGCGAAACAGAATCTGGTTCGAAGCTTGCTGAAGTTAGCCTTCATATCCCACATTTAGGAGTAGATAATAGAGTCTCTATCCCTATCCCCTTTAATTTCAGTGTTTTCCCGACTAATTTAGGAACGTGAGCATCATCGCCAAATCATTTGTATCTTGCAACTGCTTCAAGTTGAACAATTGTGTAAGTCCCCTTGGAATACCCAGCAAAATCACATCGAGCCAACTGAGACTATCCCCTTACATAAGGAACCTTGGAGTTGAACGTATGATCTTTCTAGCAATCTTAGCATGCGGAATACTTTGATCAAGAGAGGATAGAGTGACCGTTGGAAACTTTATTCTGTGTTGGTGCGGTCATAAAACACCCATCAACAAGTCCAAACACAAATTTCTTGCTGCCAAAAGAACTTGATGTCATGCGCCACCACAAGAACCTTAAGCAGGTCCTATCCTCACTCCACATGCAAGATTTGAATTATGCACATTACTAGTCATTACTGTTGATGTTTCTACGCAGCTTAGGGCTGCTTCTTTCAGCACACCTATTCCAAGAAGACTTATAAATTAAATGATAGCCTAACCGGCTATTTAATTTATACTCCTTAAGATTATTATTGTTTACTTATTTGGGCCGACCTATCTTGGCGTTTTATTGTAAATTAATTATTCTCCTTGGGGGGCGACCTACTTGAGAGGTCACCTCAGTTTTGTATATATACAAGGTCATCCTTGCTCATTAATCATCAAGTTCATTAAGCATATTCGCATCTAGAGGAGGAGTTCGCACTACTTGCAGCAGATCATTTTCTTGTAGCAGCAGACCGAATTCAAGGAGAAACATATTCATTTGTATCTTTGCATCTAGGAGAGGTGCGATTGTTCACTGTATTAATTTCGGCCATTGCTGGGCCTGTTTTGTAAGCAGATTTCTGCTCTTGTTCCTACAATATATAAGAGAATTATTTGCTGGGTTTTTCTCCCTCAGGAGGAGGGTTTTCCTAGGGTATCTTGTTGTGTTTATTGTCTTATGTTTGCAATCTTATGAGTGCTTTCAGTTGTGTTATCTGATCTATAAAAACACTAACAGTTACCACACACATCTAGAACTTCGAATAGCTTGACAAACCTTCTGACACTTCAAACTTCTTGTACGCTGAACATATCCTCTGAAAACTCAAGAAACTGATAAAACATTTTAGACATACTCTCCTTCCAAACCAAAAAGAAACACTATATTTCTGAAAGAAATGCCTACCATATTTAGAAATCTCTCTGCCCAAAAGATATCCTTGACAAACTTTCGGACCACCACACTGATTGCATTCCCAGCATGGTATAATAAACTCACCTACTATTTGAAGACAATCATGTAGCAAAAAAACTTGATTCATGTCACTCAATATAGGATATGAATGATTAGACAATCTACACACTGATAAACAACATGCTTCTGGAACTTTAAGTCAAATGAAAATTTTAGTACTCCTACAATCTCTTTCATCTTTGACAACCTTCATATCTAACAGCCTTGACACCCTTTGACAATAATTGTCAGCAACCTTTGACAATCCTTTGACATCAATGACAACACATGTTCAACAAGATCTTCATAATACAAGGTGATGACATAGAGACAACCATAAAAAAAGTTCTAGGAGTTGAATTCCTGGAATTGACTGAAAGGAACCAAATTAATTCAGATATCTTGTTTATGTGAGTTTCTTTCTTGTTGGATCACATCAAAGACAAGGATATGGTGAAGGCTCTAACCTGCCATTATATCATGGAAGAGCATAGCATGGGGTAAGATCAAGTGTTGGAAGTAGTTTGACAGATATGCTTGTGGTGGTAAAAGAGTTTGAGGTTTTTTAGCTTTTCTCCAATCCTCAAATTTTCAAGTTGAGGGATAGTTTGTTAGCCCTATCGATGGCTTCCTTTTTGAATAAATATTTATTTGTAAATTGAGGGACATTGGGCCCTCTCCCCTTATAGCATAATATTAAAAAAAGATCTGTAGATTTCATCAAGAACTGGAGAATATAATGTTCCTAAATTATATTAAAGAAGTTTATCTATAAATAAATAAATAAATAATTGCTTAATCACAATAGTTTTATTCATTTTTTTTTAGACTGCAGGAATTGGTCGGGTATCCGTCCCCCTATAAATTGCAGTGTGCCTGGTAAACTTTTTTCACGTGACCGGTTGCGTTGGCGCGACACACCCTCCGATACCACGGGTTTGGGGGGAGACTAGACCTCATGACCTCTTGCCTGCAACAAGATGCTTTAGCCAATCGAGCTAGGCCCCTCACCCCTTATTCATATTTTATTTTTAAAGATAAATTTCAATTCATAAATGTAAATAATAAATATAAATATTACTATTAAATACAAATCACAATTTATAAATACTAAATATAAATCAATTCATAAACATATATAAATATTTATCAAATTTGAATCTCACTTTAAATATTTGACTTTGATAAATATTTATATATTTTCCTGAATTGATTTATAATTAGTATTTACAAATTGTGATTTGTATTTAATAGTAATATTTATATTTATTATTTACATTTAAGAATTGAGATTTATCTTTAAAAATAAAATAAACATAAAAATATAAATATTTATATTTATAAGTAGAGATTTTTATTTAGTAAACATTTATTGTGATTAAGCAATTATTTATGTATTTACAATTAATTTTTTTTAAAACAATTAAGAACATTATATTCTTCAAACATAATCACATTTTTTTCATTTTTTTTAAACAATTAAGAACATTATATTCTTGCCATCAAGGTTCAAACCCCATTGCGATGTAATTGTTGAGGATTTATATTGGGGATGAGGTCCCCCATTTGTGGCCTCACCGGTTCATAGTTCGAAAAAGCATTTGCCCCTCTTAATAAAAAAAAAACTTGTTCTGAATTTTATCCTTACCGAGCGTGAACTCAAGATGAACCTTGTAACTTAGCTCCCAGCTTCTTATGCCCTGATACCAAATGTTGGAATGAATAGAAAAGTAATCTAATTCCATAACCCACAAGTACAAGCACATATTTAAATCAACTCAATAAAGTTTAACAAACAACCATGTATTCCTTGAAATGTGACTAAAAATAACTATCACACAAATGTGCAAAAAATCTTTAGTAAAATTTTTAACAGTAAATACTCCCAAACACTTAAATATGTAGTTTACTTTATTTATCCTAGCACCTTCTATAGCATTTTCCTACATTTTTCATCCCTTGCCTTGCCAAGGAGGATTGTCTATTATGTATTTTCTTATAGTAAAAACCTAATTATGGTTCCTCCATTTAAAACAAGGCCTTCTACTCCTCTAGGGTACAGTTTGCTTTCCAAGCATTTGGGTATACAGTACTCTCTTCCCTGTTCTATTTATTTAGGTTTCTTGTGGCTCCTTTGGCTTTCTAAGTCTTCCAAACACTGTTCTTTGATCTAGTCAATCATATACCAAACCCTACATGAATAGCACATTATGATGGCATCAAAATTGGCACAAATATCAATACTTACACATATCCTAGCACAAGATGACACTTCTTCACATCTAATGAATTCTTCTCTAGACAGATGAACTTACTAGTTTTCCCACCATTTAAATACACAATACTTTGGTAGGACTTTGTATAGCCTTATCCACGTGGCTACTTCACCAATTAACTGTTCTTCCATATTGAATAATGGTGACCAATATTTCAGTACAATCCATCATTCTTGTAAAGCATCATCTCCCAGCAAGCACAAAAGCTCCAAATCATTCCCAAACCCCAATCAATTTGCAAAACAGATTTTTATCAAGAAGTTCATGTTCAAATTTAACCTGATGTAAGACTCTGTCCAACACAGATATGATAGGAATGTCTTCAAAAATATGTATTACCAAGTCTTCCAGAATTTGTATTATCGTTTTTCATAAGTCTCAACAGTTTGTGTATACAGTTTTATGTTATTAAATTATATTGTCATGCAACTTGGTTTTGTTATTTTAATTATCAGCTAAGATAGTGTAAGTTACACAATGAATGTAAATTGTTAGTGCAACAAAGTTACACGGTGGTTTTAGATAGTAAGACATAACCATTGGTCTAACAATGTACAACCACCCTATAACTTACACTACCCTAGCCAACAATTAAAGTAACAAATCTAAGCAGGCATTAAGAAACAACATAAGACCTTTCACAGTCTGCCATAGATTTCTCTCAGAAACAGTTCAGAATCACTTGGTCCTCCTTGCAGATATCTTGGAAATGCCATTGAAGTTTCCAGCAAGGACACAGTAGTTTTGAAGAGCCTGGCACAGGATCCAAGGGGAATCAGACTGAGGATGAGAACTGAAAGCTGATTGATTCAGGTACTGGTAGGATGGGTATGAACAATCCAGTAATGTAGTGAGGTATCACCCCATCCAAATATGGTGTTAAAAATTGACTGTGCTAATAAGAGACAGGAAATATCAATCAGACATAAAGAAATTTCTGACATCAAGACATATACATGTGCTGCATGTTCTCCATGTACAGAACTTCCAATTTTGTCATGATTTTTTTTATATTAGCATGATAACACTTGTCATGTGATGTTCACCAGTTATAATATTAGAGCTTACAATGGTTTTCTGCAGTATCTATCTACCATTTTGCTCAATGTGAAAAAACATGAAAATGCAACACAATTTTTGTAAGTTTTTTATGCTAATAATCGTGCATATACACTAAGATTAACATAAAGGTAAAAATGTTACTTGAAATTCTAGTTAGTAAGCAGTGAAGTCCATCTGCACAACCAGACAATATCCCCACACATATAATCACCGATATCCCATTGCCTGCACAAATAAAACCAAGGGATGAGAAAAAAATCAATCGAATGATCTTCAGAACCTAAATATCCCAATCCAAATCTAATAATCTATATCTCTAAAACCCATACAGAAAAAAGTAGAAACTAAGAACAAGACACACATATAAGCTTGTACTTAAGCTAATATCTAGGTTTGAATCTGCATTCCTAAATTAAACAGCATTTCATTAAAAAAAATATATAAAATTCTCCCTAGTTGAATATCAATGGCCTTGAGAATCAAGAGAACTAAGTGAAAAAATGAATGGAGCTTTAAAAAGTAGAATAGCTGTCAAAATAACAAGAGAAAAACAAAGAAGATAACCCCTATTTGGATTTTCCTCTGCTTTTCAATTTAACATTGATGTTCATACAAAGCTTAGCTTACAAAAGGTTGTTCTGTACAAGCTGCATCAAATGCTATATTATTAGGAAAAATGAAAATGTTCTTGCCATTCAAGCAGCCTTACAAAGTGCTAGATTGACAATTGAGACAAAATTGCAAATTGATTTGGATACTTCTCGTTTCCAACATGTTACACTTGAGTCCAAAAGGAGCAGATATTTAGTGTGAGCGGCAATGGCACTACTTGTGCTTCTTCAAATGTTCCTATATCATATAATGACAATGATGATGCTAGTGCTGATGATTTAGAAAATCCACTAAAGATTGATTGTTGAACTTGATATTATTAGTTTTAATATTGAGCTTGAAGTTTGAACAATGAATATTTTGTAACATTTATCTTTTATGTTTTAATGGCATTAGAGTTTATGGTGGTTTTGTTAATTATATTATGCTATGTGGTATTCTATACTTAATTCTTGTTTATAGTCAACAAATATATATATATATATATATATATATTTCTTTTGTACAGACAAGCCTAGCCCCAAATCAAAATTTATCGGATCCACGAACCCAAACCAAGATTTGTACCAAACCCGATAACATAGGACAAAACTATGACAACAGCAGAAAAACATAAAAGTGATTCACATATAAGTTTGCAGTTTGACGTTGCAATGGCTAACTAGAAGAATTTGATTTACAAATGAAATGGCGACTACATATAATTAAATCAATATAGATAAGGACAACCACCATTAGAAAGAGATTTAAATTTGAGTATTGAGATCATCCTTTGTAAGGTTAACAACTTCAGTATATGATTAGTACTTCAATTTGGTGGTGTAAATTTTCCTAGAATATGTTATAATTTATCATACTTTATGTTAGGAAGATTCCTTTTATGTCGCATGTGACAGCTGGTGAAATTGTTACCACGACACATGGGTCATACTTGATGTTTTGAAACTACCTATCAAGATTTCCTTGAGTTACAAAAGGTGTCAGTCATAGACGAGAGTGTGTAAGCCTATAAAAGGTTCATCTCTTCTCATGTCTGAAATCATCAATTGTAGTGAACATTGAAAATGCTCCCATTTCTCAATTTCACTTTGCAAATTCCTATTTTGGACTCAGAATTTTGCTCCATTTGAGTTCACATCGGCTGATATAAGAGCCTTTTTTTCTGCTATGAGCCCTAATTTAGTTTAGAGGCCATTTTGAACACTGCAGCAGCATAAGCAGCATCTCTTCCAGTCCCTCCAGAATGTATTTCTATCATCCTGGAATTTGACTTTTGAAGAGAAGCATTGATGCTACAATGTTCCCTTTTAAACATCCTAGCATTTAGCTTTGTATGCCTAACATTGTTAAGGGATTTGTGACCCCAAAAATGACTAAACCCTGCTTCAATTTGGCTAAGATATAACCTATTCCAGGCAAAACATAAATATCACACAATTCGTCTCAAGTTTTTTATTTGCTACAATGCTAAGAGCCATCTCCTATGCCGGTGTCTATCTCCTCTTGGTCTCTAAATGATTTAAGGGTATTGATTTTAAGGACATTTACAATGGTTCGGAGCATTTCAAAGCACTTCCAGCTTATATAATTCCCACCCAAACTTGGTTACTTTGGTTTTATCAATTTGTCAACATTTGTTGCATAGTTATATCTTGTTTTTGGACATTGGACAAAGCACAAATACAAATTGACAAGAGGATTTGAAATTTAAGAACTATAAGCATCTAGTTATTATTTATGCACTATGAAGTATGCATTATGCTATGCAATGCAATGTGATCAGCGATATGAAGATAAATGACAAAAATCTATAGTCCACAATTGATGGGCTAAACTCTCAATTTTATTTGCTCTCTATATCTCTATGCTATCGAAATGCCTTTAAATTGTTAGAAACAAGTTTTTGCTCCCTTTCTTACATTTTTTAACTTTTTTTTGAATCCAAAAGTTTTTCGATTTTTTCCCATTTAAATTTCTTTGTTCTTTTAAATCCTTATATTTTTGGTTTGCCAATTTTTCTCCTGTTGGCGTTTCAATTAGCACCTCTGGAGTGCTTATTGGAAACGGACAGCTATTGCAAGTGTGCTAGTACATGATCTTTGGATTATAGAGAGGAAGATTTCTCTTTGCTGATTTTCTATGTAAAAAAGGCGTACTAAGGTTCCTATCTTTTTTACTCAGCGGCAGGACACAAGGGTGCATAGACACAATGCGTCGTAGCTAAGTTTTTTCTCTGGTTTCCGCAGATCTTAACTACGAATAACTAGCTTCTAGACTATCCTACCTCCTCAAGATAAACAGAGCATGAGGGTGTAGGAGTGAATTGGATGGGTTGGATTACTTGAACCCTTCGTCTCAGTGGAATATGGCTGAGGCTCTGAACTCTCGGATATATACCAAGATAAGGCTCGATACAAGTAAACACTCTTTTACAGTAAATTGGATCTAAGACTTGCCAAGGAGGAGGAACCCCTGTCCGAGGTGTAGGCTTGGAAACAACTCACTGGAAACAACAAGGTACGATGACCTGACTAACAGGATTCCCAAGGAGGTGATGACACCTGTCCAAAGTGTAGGCTGAAAGACAAAACATTAGACAACATCATACGATAATGATCAATGACAAAATATCCAAGGAGGCGACGACACCTGTCCAAGGAGGAGATTGAAACAATACACTATTTAGAACAAGACTTTGAATAGACTCAAGTATTTAGATCAAGCAAGCATGCGCCATCTGATTTATTTCTTCAAGCTTCTCCAAAGAATTGCAAAGGTCGAGACAGCAAAGGCACGAAATCATGCACAATTATGATCAACCAACGAACTCTCATCCAAGAGTGAACAGATATGAACAAGCTAACTCTGGCAACAATGGCGCAACAATTTTGCTTAGCAAATAAAGGTTAAACAAATAATGAGCCTAAGGCTCTTATTTATAGAAACTCAAAGGAGTAGGCAACCCTAAAATCTCCTTGAGTTAACAATCAGTTCTTGCCAATCAGCAAGATTTATTCCTATGTCTAAAAGTAGGTGAGCAAGCAATTAATTGGAAATCTACTTCAGTTAACTGAAACTAAACAAAAGTCAAATTGGGAGTCTACCTCAGTTGACTGATACCTAACTAAAGTGAACTTAAATTACAAATATGTCTCCAAAATAGACATCCACCTTTAAAGGAGATCTGAGATCCACAAATCGTGGGAGTCAATTAGACATCCTAGATCAGTGGGATCTGACATGCATGATCTGTGGAGATCTGGAGTCAACTCGGAAAGGGGCATCAAGTTGACTTCAGTCGTATTTATTGCTACTTTGGAGGGTAGGACGTCCTTCTTGAGGTGTTTGACACCTCATCACTATTGGTCAACGGTGCTTTTGTTCATTCGTTGACTTCTTCATATGGAGACCGTTACATGTCTGTCAATCGTCAGCTTACCGCTTGTCAGCAACTTGATGTATGTATCTCCTTCATTCTGCTTCCCTTAGGAGGGTTACTCCTTTTCTTTTTGTCTATGTTTCCACTTTGGCGTGGAAGGTAGTGTAGTATTAACCGATGGCGGCTCTGTGTTGGGAATGACTACCTTCCGCGTTCTTTTGCAGCTTGGACGTTTTCCTTGATCTTTCTCAATGGAAGA
>VCHN02004701.1:5000-11318 GCA_007115665.2 Sequoiadendron giganteum
GCCGAGGCCGTTCCGAAACGCCCTGAATAGCGATTGAGAGCTTGTTGTGGGGAGCAAGATGGATTGCACCCTCCCAAGCAACCCGAGAGTTAGATAGAGGCTCCCGAGGAATCTCTTTACTGGGGTCGGATTTGGACGAGTCCGGATCGGCTACCAGTGCCGATCACTTCCCGAGATGCGTCCAAAACATACCCCCGTTCCGAGACGGCAAGAGAGCCCACGCATAACAGTCGAGTGTCCCAGGCGGTCTTGGGTGTATACAGAAACGACCCAAGAGCTACACAGAAGCTCCCTCCCCCCTTACTAGACCCCGACATGGATGACTTTGGAAAGGCTACCAGTGCCGATCCGTTTTACGCAATGCATCCAATGCCGAGAGAGACCTTGCATAGCAACCGGGAGAATTTGTGGTGGGGAGCAAAACGGAGCGCGCACCCTCCCAAGCAGCAGCCCGAGAGTTAGGCGTAGGCTCCCAAGGAAATCTCTTTACTGGGGCCGGATTTGGACGAGTCTGGATCGACTACCAGTGTCGATCACTTCCCGAGATGCGTCCAAAACATACCCCCGTTCCGAGACGGCAAGAGAGCCCACTACTAACAGTCAAGTGACCCAGGCGGAGTAGGGTGTAAACAAAACCAACCCAAAAGCTACACAAAGGCTTCCCCCTTACTAGACCCCGACATGGACGACTTTGGAAAGGCTACCAGTGCCGATCCGTTTTACGCAATGCATCCAATGCCGAGACGACGCCGAGAGAGACCTTGCATAGCAATTGGGAGAAGTTGTGTTGGGGAGAAAAACGGAGCGCACCCTCCCAAGCAAATCCGAGAGTTAGACAGGGGCTCCCAAAGAAATCTCTTTACTGAGGCCGGATTTGGACGAAGCTGTGGATCGGCTACCAGTGCCGATCACTTCCCGAGATGCGTCCAAAACATACCCCCGTTCCGAGACGGCAAGAGAGAGCCCACGCATAACAGTCGAGTGTGTCCCGGGCGGGGGTCCTCGGTGTATACAAAAACAACCCAAGCGCTGCACAAAGGCTCCCTCCCCCCTTACTAGACCCCGACATGGACGATTTTGGAAAGGCTACCAGTGCCGATCCATTCTACGCAATGCATCCAATGCCGAGACCTTTCCGAGACGCCGAGAGAGACGTTGCACAGCAACTGGGAGAATTTGTGGTGGGGAGCAAAACGGAGCGCGCACCCTACCAAGCAGCAGCCCGAGAGTTAGACGTAGGCTCCCAAGGAAATCTCTTTACTGGGGCCGGATTTGGACGAGTCTGGATCGACTGCCAGTGCCGATCACTTCCCTAGATGCGTCCAAAACATACCCCCGTTCCGAGACGGCAAGAGAGCCCACGCATAACAGTCGAGTGACCCAGGCGGAGTCGGGTGTAAACAAAACCAACCCAAAAGCTACACAAAGGCTCCCCCCTTACTAGACCCCGACATGGACGACTTTGGGAAGGCTACCAGTGCCGATCCGTTTTACGCAATGCATCCAATGCAGAGACCGTTCCGAGACGACACCAAGAGAGACCTTGCATAGCAATTGGGAGAGAAGTTGTGTTGGGGAGAAAAACGGAGCGCACCCTCCCTAGCAATCCAAGAGTTAGACAGAGGCTCCCCAAGAAATCTCTTTACTGAGGCCGGACTTGGACGAAACTGGATCGGCTACCAGTGCCGATCACTTCCTGAGATGCGTCCAAACCATACCCCCGTTCCGAGACGGCAAGAGAGAGCCCACGCATAACAGTCGAGTGTCACAGGCGGGGGTCTTAGGTGTATACAAAAACAACGCAAAAGCTACACAAAGGCTCCCCCTTACTAGAACCCGACATGGACGGCTTTGGAAAGGGCTACCAGTGCCGATCCGTTTTACGCAAAGCATCCAATGCCAAGGCCGTTCTGAGACGCTGAGAGAGACCGTGCGTAGCAATTGGGAGATTTTGCGGTGGGGACCTAAATGGAGCGCACCCTCCCAAGCAAATCGAGAGTTAGACAGGGGCTCCCAAGGAATCTCTTTACTGAGGCCGGATTTGGACGAGTCTGGATCGGCTACCAGTGCCGATCACTTCCCGAGATGCGTCCAAAACATACCCCCGTTCCGAGACGGCAAAAGAGCCCACGCATAACAGACGAGTGACCCAGGCGGGGAGTCGGATGTAAACAAACACAACCCAAAGGCTACACAGAGGCTCCCTCGCTTACTAAGCCCCGACATGGACGACCTTGGAAAGGCTACCAGTGCCGATCCGTTTTACGCAATGCATCCAGTGCCGAGACCGTTCCGGGACGACGCCGAGAGAGACCTTGCATAGCAGTTGGGAGAATTTGTGTTGGGAAGCAAAACGGGGCGCACCCTCCCAAGCAGCCCGAGAGTTAGACAGAGGCTCCCAAGATCTCTCTTTACTGAGGCCGGATTTGGACGAGTCTGGATCGGCTACCAGTGCCGATCACTTCCCGAGATGCGTCCAAAACATACCCCCTTTTTCGAGACGGCAAAAGAGCCCACGCATAACAGACGAGTGGCCCAGGCGGAGTCGGATGTAAACAAAAACAACCCAAAAGCTACACAAAGGCTCCCTCGCTTACTAGGCCCCGACATGGACGACCTTGGAAAGGCTACCAGTGCCGATCCGTTTTACGCAATGCATCCAATGCCGAGACCGTTCCGAGACGACGCCGAGAGAGACCTTGCATAGCAGTTGGGAGAATTTGTGTTGGGAAGCAAAACAGGGCGCACCCTCCCAAGCAGCCCGAGAGTTAGACAGAGGCTCCCAAGATATCTCTTCACTGGGGGCGGATTTGGACGAATCTGGATCGGCTACCAGTGCCGATCACTTCCCGAGATGCGTCCAAAACATACCCCCATTCCGAGACGACAAAAGAGCCCACGCATAACAGTCGAGTGACCCAGGCGGAGTCGGATGTAAACAAAAACAACCCAAAAGCTACACAAAGGCTCCCTCGCTTACTAGGCCCCGACATGGATGACCGTGGAAAGGCTACCATTGCCGATCCGTTTTACGCAATGCATCCAATGCCGAGACCGTTCCAGGACGACGCAGAGAGAGACCTTGCATAGCAATTGGGAGAATTTGTGTTGGAAAGCAAAACGGAGCGCACCCTCCCAAGCAGCCCGAGAGTTAGACAGAGGCTCCCCAAGATATCTCTTTACTGGGGGCGGATTTGGACGAATCTGGATCGGCTACGAGTGCCGATCACTTCCCGAGATGCGTCCAAAACCAAAACCCGTTCCGAGACGGCAAGACAGCCCACGCATAACAGTCGAGCATCCCAGGCGGGAGTCGGGTGTAAACAAAAACAACCCAAAGCTACACAGAGGCTCCCTTACTAGACCTCGACATGGACGGCTTTGGAAAGGCTACCAGTGCCGATCCGTTTTACGCAAAGCATCCAATGCCGAGGCCGTTCTGAGACGCCGAGAGAGACCATGCATAGCAATTGGGAGAATTTGCGGTGGGGAGCAAAATGGAGCACACCCTCCAAAGCAGGCCCGAGAGTTAGACAGAGGCTCATAAGAAATCTCTTCACTGGGGTCACGGATTTGGACGGGTCTGGATCGGCTACCAGTGCCGATCACTTCCTGAGATTCATCCAAAACATGGCCCCGTTCCGAGACGGCAAGAGAGCCCGCGCATAACAGTCGAGTGTCCTAGGCGGAGTCAGTGGTTGGTATAGAACAAACCGAGTAAACAGGAAATCGGATTCATGCGTAGTACCCGACGAAATCCCTTACTTGGGCACGACATGGACGAGTTTGGGGCGGCTACCAGTGCCGCTCGAGTTGCGTCCGATGCCGAGTCCGTTCTAGGATAGCGACGAAGCCACCGCATAGCAAATCCGGTGTCCTGGTGCGCTCCGTTTTAAGGGAGCGGCTTGCGGACTGTTCCTAAGTCCGATACGGGACATCCAACTCCGAAAATGGGTCAAAACCGAGATGACAAGAAATCGGATCCATACGCGGAGTACCCGACGAAATCCTTAGCCACGACACGGGACGAGTTTGGAGCGGCTACCAGTGCCGCTCGTGTTCCAGGTGATGCCAAGACAACCGTTCTAGGACGGCGACTGACCCGCAGACCCGCAATCAGTCTGGTGCTCCTTTTTTTAGGAGCGGCGCGGACCCAATTCCCGGTACCGGATTCCTATGCGGAGTACCCGACGAAATCCCTTACTTGGCCACGACATGGACGAGTTTGGAACGGCTACCAGTGCCGCCCGTGTTCCCGAGGTGCGTCCGATGACGAGACCGTTCTAAGACGGCGCCGATTCCAACGCATAGCAATCCGGTGTCTGCATTACGCATTCTATCGGGGGCGACGCCATTACTCAGGCGTGACCGGTCTGCACGTTAAAACAGGGGATGGATTCGGCGGTCGGTTTTAATCGTGCGGCATTGCGGTCACGCTTGAGGGGCCACGCAAGGGGGGGCACTAGAATGCCACATACCCCCCATATAAGCTATTTGTCCGAATCCCAGGCATCGGTAGGATGACGCCGAGAGAGAACCAAGCCCCCCGATTTCCGACTTTTCACCCAAGCCGTGGGCATTCGAAATTTGGTCGTCCAAGTCAACCCAAATGCTAGACGGGGCTCCCGAGTCATCCCTTACTAGGTCTCAGCAGAGTTGGGAGCGGCTACCAGTGCCGATCCCTATTCCGAGCCTGCATCCGATACCGAGACCGTTGAGAGAAGGCGAGAGAGAGCCCCCGCATAGCAATCTGGTGTCATGGGCGGGGACCTGCAATGCCTCCTAAGCCTGACTCGTGTTGGTGCACGATGGATAAACCGAGAGACAAATCCATCCGTTCGTACACCAACACCATGGCGCTCGAGGGGCACGCAGGATGGGGAGCTTTCGACTGACTTACCCCAGCAGGTGCACTCAGCACTGAGGGGCGGCGGACTGTTCTAAGTCCGTTCCAGAGACATCAACTCCGAGTAAGATGGCTGGCTCGTGAAGAGCAAAATCGGCAATACTAGCCGTTCCTTTCGACTGCGCCTCGGCCTTCAATGCGGGGTGTATGATTCGAGTGTCGGTCAGGCATTGCTTAGGAACACCGGATGACCTCAGATCCCATCCAGCTCAGCATATGGCAACCGCGCCAGCGTCGGTCGAGTTGGTCCTCGAGCCTTTCACTGCATGCGCCAGAGATATTCTGTGTTACACTACAGTCCATTCGAACTCGACCTCGGCCGGCTTGGTGCGCCCATTTCTGGTGCGACTTGATTGCACTCACTTGTTAGGGCGTCTTACGGACTGTTCCTAAGTCCGTCCCGCATCAACTCCGAGTATCGCTTCACGCGGGACGTCAGTTCTATGCGGTGTACCCAGACGAAATCCCTTACTTGGCCACGGCATGGACGAATTTGGAGCGGCTACCAGTGCCGATCGTATTCCCGGGGTGCGTCCGATGCCGAGAACGTTCTAGGATGGCGACGGAACCACCGCACAGCATTCCAATGTCCTGCGCATCCATTCCAATTCCGAGAATGTCATCTCACGCAGGACATCGGATTCCCATGCGGAGTACGCAGCAGACGAAATCCCTTACTTGGTCACGGCATGAACGAGTTTGGAGTGGCTACCAGTGCCGCTCGTGTTCCCGAGGTGCGTTCGATGTCGAGACCGTTCTAGAACTGCGACGTAGCGCCACCGCATAGCAATCCCTATGTCTTGCGCATCCATTCCGACCTGCGTCCCCCCTCAAGCGTGAGCGTGATGTTGCACGATTAAAACCAACCGTCGAATCCATCCGTTCGAACAGCATCATGGTCACGCTTGAGGGGCCACGCAGGGGGGGGCACGGGAATGGTGCATGCCCCCCATATAAGCTATTTGTCCGAATCCCAGGCATCGGTAGGATGACGCCGAGAGAGGACCAAACCCCCCGATATCCGACTTTTCACCCAAGCCGTGGGCATTCGAAATTTTGGTGCGCCTCGGCCTTCGATGCGCGGGGGATGTATGGGATTCGAGTGTCGGTCCCGGGCATTGCGCCCCAGGAACACCGGATGGCACTCGAGTCACATCCAACCCAACGCGTATGGCAACCTTGGCGTCGAATCCGGGTTGGCCCTCGGGCCCTTTCACTGCTTGTGCCTCCAGAATAATCTGGGTTGCACTACAGTCCATTCGAAACTCGACCTCGGCTCGGCTTGGTGCGCCCCATTTCCGGTGCGACTTGGTGCACTCCTTGTTAGGGGAGCGTCTTATGGACTGTTCCTAAGTCCGTTCCGGGACCCATCCAACTCCGAGAATGTCATCCCACGCCAGACATAGGATTCC
>VCHN02002371.1:0-17509 GCA_007115665.2 Sequoiadendron giganteum
TTTTTAGTGATTATTATTGTTTTGCAGGCCTAAATCAGGAATTTCCCAAAAGGGGACATTATAGTTTATATTAGGTTTTTCATGCTGCTCATGATTCATAATTATAAACTAGGGAACAATTCTAAGTGAACCACAATTGTATATCATTAAAGCACCTAAATATGAATGCCAACACTTGGTCATTGTGTACGAGATGGTAAATGAAAATATTTTAAGGTATTAGAACTGTTGATATTTATAGGTACATACTACATATACAAGGTGCATGAGCAGCTATATAGAGTAGTGGTCCACATGGATGCATCCACCCCCCCAAAAAACTTGCGCTTTTGAGATGGGGATGCCTTAGAGACTTGGGGACTTGGGGGAGACGTCGCCCCACCACCAACGCCACCATCTTCGAAATGCACCGAGATGTCGGGATGTCCCCAAGACGTCCAAGGGACTCCTAGGAGTCTCTTGACCATATCGGGGACGCTCAGGAGTCTCCTCCAACTAGACAACCAAAAAGAGTTTTAAAAAAAAATATTCAAAATTTTCTTTGAAATTCGTGCCAAAGGTTGAACTTTAATGGCCTATGGGCTCCACCCAAACCCCATGAACTCTATAAAACTACACCTTATCCTCATTTAAATTCACAAAAAAACAAATCAACAAGAAGCTAATAGTGTGAGTGTGAGAGTGTGAGCTGCAAGTTTAAGGTGAAAGAGTGTGAATGAAGAGCAAGAGGGTTGAGGAGGAGCAAGAAAAAGAGCAAGAAGAGGAGTGACACCAAGTTAATGTTCACTTCAACATTAAAATGTTTAAAGTTAGTTTGCCAAAGTTTCATTTGTAATTCTAATACGTATACATCTTTTTATAACTATTTTTCAAGTACTATATGTATTTCAACGCACAACCCCTCCCCTGTCGCTACCTTGTCACCATCCCACCGCCATCCACAAACTTAGGCCCTTGGTCCCCCCGTCTTTGAAACTCAACCCCACGTCCCCGCATTCCTTTATCAAGAAATTTCGTGGAACTATGATATAAAGGTCCTTCGTAGTCAATTACATATGGCCTAGTGACAAAATTTTGGGGTCATATCTATGGTTGGGTATGGCTATTGTTTATTCTACTCATTGTTACATTTTAATTGATGTTAAAAACTTGCTGAGGAGACCTCTAGGAACATCTTCTTGGGTTAAGCGGAGCCCAAAGAGTAGGAGAGATTACCCACTCTTAGAGTTAGCCTTTAACCATCTTGATTTTGTTGATGATGCTCTACTTGCTTTCTTGAAGACAAACCCGAAGCTTTGAAGGTGGAGAAAAGCTCTAGGATTTGGGAGCACAGTTTTGGGACCTAACAAGTTGACTTAAGGAGAATTGGTTGCATGTAGAAGCTTTAGTAAACAGTAGAAGATGATGTAGTTGTTATTGCCTTTGCCACTCTCCATAGAAACTTAATTATTTTGTCCTCGTCGAGTTTGTAGATCAATTAGCCAAGCCACTTTCCATAGAAACTTGATTATTTTGTCCTCAATGGGATTTTAGATCAATTAGCCAAGCCACTTTCCATAGAAACTTGATTATTTTGTCCTTGTTGGGTTTGTGGATCAAGGCATTTGAGGTCTTTTCTTTAACACCTTTTGTAACTTAGGTCGTTGTGACAAAACATCTTACTCAGATTAACTAGGAATATGAGTCAAAAATATCTTCAACCTAGTAAGTTGTCACATCCCTGTGGTAGGAAACCTACCTGCTCAACATTGTATAGGCAAAAATAAATAAATAAAGCAAAAGGGGATCCTTTAAATCAAAAGTGTAGTCGAAGGGGGGCAAAGAATTAAATAGATGAGGAGAGTTGGAACACAGTATGTTGAGGTGAGTATGGTGTGATAGATGAGGAGTGTTAGAGCATGGTATGGACATCCATCAATGCATAAGTTAGATATGGGTTGTAGATATGATAAAAGGAAGGGCCTGGAACTCCCTTTATTATGGTATGGACTTGCAATTGTGGCCATTAAAATTGGATAAGATAGGAGAAATTTGAGTAGAAATAAAAGGAATGCAACAAGAAGGGAACACAAGAGGAGAAAAGAGTATGGTGTTACAAATGGAAAGATTTCGAATAGGGTATGGACATCCATCAAAGAAAAAAGGATAGAGGAGTTTCGCTAGATGAGAAGGGGGTTGTAGTTCTTTGGGGTTTGCATTTTTATCATTGAACTAAACTTGCCTTCCAAAGCAATAAGAGGATTGAATGTCTTTTTTGACTCCAACAAATTTGAAAAGGGAGAAATGATTAAGTTGAGCTTGAAAGAGAACTTGAGAGTATTGCCATACACATTCCTATATTTTCTAAATGCTATGCAGATTCAAATGGTGTCTCAAGGAGGCCATTGCAATATTGAGGACCCTTGGCTTGATCATTCCTCTCTTTTATCATGTGAATTCAACTGATGTTAGATATCTTGAAAATAATTGTGCTCACTCAAGTTGGACCATGGATATAACTCAAGGAGGCTTGTTTTGGGGAAGAAGCCAAATGAGGAAGTAGAATAGAAAGAAGTTGTCATTCCATTGACATGCAATAAGAGAATTGAGAGAGCGTAAGACCTACAACGAGATTTTCTTGGGAAACATAAAGGATTCTAGTTTTTCACAAATCGAGCAACGTCGAGGATGTTGTCTTCTTGGAGGGCAATGGTATGTTGTTGAGAACAATATTCAAAATAATGTTGTTTTTTCTTAAAGAAAATACTTCTCTTGTTAAGTGAAGGAACATATTTCATGTTGGCTCTTTAAATTGGATTTTAGGTATTGCCCATAATATATGGTGGTATAGTACACATTGTAAGTTAGTAAATACTCTATATCCTTGTATGTAGTATTATTGTTGTTCTTAATTTGAATCAAGTATGTGGTTTGTGGTGTCCCCACATTCTATGACCAATAGTTTAGGTTATGGTTATTTATGGAGGGCATTATTGAGCTAACACTACTTGATTCTAGTTATATGAATATACACCATTTGCATGACTTTCATTTGGATTATGAGTAGAGCTTTGCTCTGATTGCATTTGAGTAATGTTACAGTCATTTTATAAAATGGGGAGGCAATAGTATGCCATTATTGATCTTGATGATTAAAGAATTATTGGAGAGATGATCAGGAGCATCCGGGTCCACAGGCGATCAACATCAACAAAACAAAATTTCGGTTTGGTTTTGCTTTCTTTTTCTCCGTGGGCAGTTCCATTTGGTTTGGTGGTCGATTTGATGGAGTTTGATAGCCATTATTGTCAGTGATTGACAAAATGTTGTGTCGTTATATATTTTGATCAGCGATCCAGTGTCAGTTGAAATAGTTTTTAGAGGATGACTATGGCAGTCAAGATGAGCATCCATGCATCTTGTTTATTGATTTCTTCACATGTTTAACTTGATTTGTTTGGATATTACACAAGAAATATTATTTATATTTTCCTTCACTTTGAAGGGAGTAAAATGTATAGAATTATATAAAATAAAAATAATGAGAAATGTTTATAGCTTATGTTGGAGAGTTGGCGCAAAAAAAGATGAGAAGAATTTAAAATTGGAAAACATTAAAAGAACATAAAGAGTCATCGATGCAAACATGCGGGAATATGAAGGGACACCAATTCATTAGTTTGCAAGACATTTTAAAATAGAAAGGTGAATGGCTGGTTGAGGGAGGGAAGGTGACATGGCAGATTGGGGCTGCTGTGCAAGAGCTTGAAGAGCAAAAAGAAAAAAGGCGCAACACTTCCAATTTGGAGATAAAAAGGAAAATAAAAGGTAGCACCATAGTTTAATGTAGTAACAACACAGTATAGAGCAGAATGGGTCGTGCCAAAATAAGGGAAGATTGGTGAGGGCTTACAAAAAATATGAAAGCCATTATTGTGCAAACAAAGGAGGCTACGCATAGCATAGAAGGAAGGTTGAGCTGAATGCAAATGAAACTGCAAGGAGAATTTGAGAAGAATCACAGCCAAAGATGAACAACACTGTTAAAACAGTGTGGAAAAGAGTGAAGGATGTGAGGCTAGAAGAGGTAGCTAGCTGAGGGAAGATGCCAAACATTTAAAAAGAGGAAAAAGACAACACATGGGAAGTTGCTAATCAAGAAAGAGAGCGGATGTATAAGTCAACCAACATGGGAAAGAATAAATGTTGTTGGCAGGTTAGTGCCAAGAAGGAAACAAATAAAATAATAGAGGATGAGTCTTTTGGAGAAGATGATTTTTCAGATGAGAAGAGGCATGAGTGAAGGGCAAAACATAGGAATTGTGCATTGCGTATCAATCGACTGGTAATTTGCAATCCGAGAAAGAGAAGCCATTAAAATAATTATTGGTGTATTCGTTGAATTTTATTGCTAATGGAATTTGAATTATGAAGTTGAATAGGAATTGGACTGACAAATGAAATTGTCAATACAAATGGTTGCTTGGTTGTGTAATTGTATAAAGTTAGAATTTGGTTATAGACTGGTGAATTTAAATAAAGAAGAATTTTGTGTGCTGCAGCTTTGGGCATAGTCTTGCTTATTGGAAACAGTGAATTTGTGTGGGGACAGTGAGAGTGTATTTGTTTTGTTTTCTCTCTTCATCAAATGGTATCAGAGCGAGCAGTCTTGAGTGTGCGGGCAAAGCGCCGACTGTGAGGTAGTTCGCACTAGGACTTGTGGGTGGAGAGGAAAGTGAGCAGAGGTTTTGGAGGCATAAGCAGATCGCCGACCGAGAGGCAGCTTATGACAGAGCCCGTGGAAGTGCGATTGAGGAATGGTAGCTCAAAAGTATCGTTGCAAGTGTGAAGTCCTGAGCGGTTGAAGGCTGGAAAGTGCAAGGAATTGTTGTAGTGGTAGATTACAATAGACGAAGTGGATCTTCGTGAGGTCGAGGTATGATTGCAAGCGATGCAACGTGGAGGTTGCAAGGGCGAGTTGCAGTGAAGACATGCCAAAGGAGGGCATGGAGAGAAGAGGAAGTGTTTGGCGGAGGAGGTCAGGCTATTTGGCGGAGGAGGTTGGGCTTTCGCCTTTCAGTGATGGAGTTCGCTGGAGATTGTTCACAGTCTTGAAGGATTATTCTATCACCTAACTCCACTTTTGTTAGCCCATGTTCACAAATTTCTTACTCGGCATGTTTGATGCAGGAGCATCTGGGTCCACAGACGATCAATACCAACAAAAAAAAATTTCGGTTTGGTTTTGCTTTTCTTTTCTCCGTGGGCAGTTCCATTTGGTTTGGTGGTTGATTTGATGGAGTTTGATAGCCATTATTGTCAGTGATTGACAAAATGTTGTGTCGTTATATATTTTGATCTGCTATCCAGTGTTAGTTGAAATAGTTTTCAGAGGATGACTATGGCAGTCGAGATGAGCATCCATGCATCTTGTTTATTGATTCCTTCATATGCTTAACTTGATTTTTTTTATTTCCTTCCATTTGAATGCAAGAAATTGTATAGAATTATATAAAATAAAAATAAAAAGAAATGTTTATAGCTTGTGCTAGAGAGTTGGCGCAGAAAAAGAAGATGAAAATAATTTAAAATTGGAAAACATTAAAAGAACAAAAACAGTCATCAATGCAAATAGGTGGGAATATGAAGGGACACCAATTCATTAGTTTGCAAGACATTTTAAAATAGAAAGGTGAATGGCTGGTTGAGGGAGGAAAGGCGACATGGCAGATTGGGGCTGCTATGCAAGAGCTTGAAGAGCAAAAAGAAATAGGTGCAACACTCCCAATTTGGAGTTACAAAGGAAAATAAAAGGCAGCACCATAGTTTAATATGGTAACAACGCAGTATAGAGCAGAATGGGTCGCTCCAAAATAAGGGAAGATTGGTGAGGGCTCACAAGAATATGAAAGCCATTATTGTGCAAACAAAGGAGGCTAAGCATAGCATAGAAGGAAGGCTGAGCTGAATGCAAATGAAATTGCAAGGAGAATTTGAGAAGAATCACAGCCAAACACGAACAACACTCTCTTAAAACAGTGTGGAAAAGAGTGAAGGATGTGAGGCTAGAAGAGGTAGCTGGCTGAGGGAAGATGCCAGACATTTAAAATGAGGAAAAAGACAGCACATGGGAAGTCGCCAATGAAGAAAGAGAGCGGATGTATAAGTCGACCAGCATGGGAAATATTAAATGTTGCTGGCAGGTCAGTGCCAAGAAGGAAACAAATAAAATAACAGAGGATGAGTCTTTTGGAGAAGATGATTTTTCAGATGAGAAGAGGCAGAGTGAAGGGCAGAACAGAGGAATTGCTCATTGCGTATCAATTGACTTGTAATTTGCAATCTGAGAAAGAGAAGCCATGAAAATAACTATTGGTGTATTCATTGAATTTTGTTGTTAATGGAATTTGAATTATGAAGTTGAATAGGAATTGGATTGACAAATGAAATTGTCAATACAAATGGTTGCTTGGCTGTGTAATTGTATAAAGTTAGAATTTGGTTATAGACTGGTGAATTTGAATAAAGAAGAATTTTGTGTGCTGCAACTTTGGGCATAGTCTTGCTTATTGGAAAATAGTGAATTTGTGTGGGGACAGCAAGAGTGTATTTGTTTTGTTTTCTCTCTTCATCAAGAGATGTATGCAGTACTATGTACATAGTATATTATGGTTGCAAATTAGAATTACCGTTTGTGTTTATTTTGAGTGCACTATTACTCTGGTGTGAATGCTGAAAGTGAGACAAAATGAATGTGTATCGTTTTTAGAACCCTAATTAAGATTTTGAGCATTATATTTGTGAATATTGGTGAACTAATAGGTAGAACTTGTAAAGTCACACACCATATCAAGATCACGATATTGTTGTAACTTGATAGCCTTGCTACCATCCTTGACATATGTATAGGGATAGTTTAGAGGTTGAGGTTTAGGGGTAGTCTTCTCAAAGAACTTAGGGTATTAGATGAGTTGTGCTGTTGTTCCATTGTATAGTGGTAATGTAGTTAATGTGTAGGTGAATCGGGCCAAAACAAAAGTTAGGCAATTACAACAATATTATGTCATTCAAATTGATTGGATTAAATATGCAACCATTATGTCTTATTCCCTAAACCTTGGCCAGGGTTGACTTGCATGAAATTGACCAGTTATATATATTTAGGATACATGATTGAAATGGGATGTTTTGATACTAGACTTCACCTTCTCCCTGTATAGTATTCTTCTTTGTCCTCAAACATGAAGGGTTGGGTTCAACTTCAATCTAAGTATAAGTGTTGATTTGCAAATATATCATTGCTATATGGGATCACTTTATTTCCTCCAAAAATAAATTACTCTTATGTTGAAATCTAAAAAAAAAACCTCTCAATATATTAAGAGTATCTGTTTCCTCTTTTGTTAAATTCAGAAATTTGAACAAACCATTAATAGTGGGAAATGTACTTGATACAAGAAGTGGTATTTGCCAACACCATATCAAGATCAGAATATTGTTGCTAACTTGATATGCTATCATCAACTTGACATATGTATAGGGATAGTTTAGAGGTTGAGGTTTAGGGGTAGTCTTCTCAAAGAACTTAGGGTATTAGATGAGTTGTCCTGTTGTTCCATTGTATAGTGGTAATGTAGTTAATGTGTAGGTGAATTGGGCCAAAACAAAAGTTGGCAATTACAACAATATTGTGTCATTCAAATTGATTGGATTAAATATGCAACCATTATGTCTTATTCCCTAAACCTTGGCCAGTGTTGACTTGCATGAAATTGACCAGTTATATGTATTTAGGATACATGATTGAAATGGGATGTTTTGATACTAGACTTCACCTTCTCCTTGTATAGTATTCTACTTCGACCTCAAACATGAAGGGTTGGGTTCAACTTCAATCTAAGTATAAGTGTTGATTTGCAAATATATTGTTGCTATATGGGATCACTTTATTTCCCCCAAAAATAAATTACTCTTATCTTAAATCTAAAACCTCAATATATTAGGAGTATTTTTTTCCTCTTTTGTTAAATTCAGAAATTTAAAAAAACCATTAATAATTAGGAAATGTACCTGATACAAGAAGTGGTATTTGCCATTCTTCTCAAAATTGAAGCACTTTCAACATCCGATTAGCTACAAAACATCCAATACTGAAGTAATCAAATGCAAAAGAAAGAGAACTGGGAAGTATGTCTTAAAATATCTATATTGGATATAGTGCATATAACTGTGCGATTAAATGAACTAACTGCTTGTTACCATATCAGAGTAAACTTTAGACTCTATATGGAGAAAGAAACCACAGTTAAAGATAAACAATAAATTTAATTCAGTTTGAATGGTCACAGATAAGGGACAGAGTTGATGCTATCATCCATATGAGAATCAATTGACAAAATGGATTCAGATAAAATAATTTTCTTCTTTTTATGAATATCTAATGTTTTAAGTAGTTGATTGCTTAATGTGGCCATTTCAACTTTTAGTTCTAAGAGGAATGAGGCTTGAGCCCTTTACTCTGTTCACATAATGAACAGGCTTTCCTAACATCCTTAACTAAGGACTACACCATTTGCAAATTCTGAATACGCATTGCTTTCTATCAATCCTGATTGAGTGAAATAAAGGTTAAATAGCACAAATTAGTGCACCCACTATTCACATTTATAGATTGTAGCTAATAAGGAATTATCTTTGCTCCAGGAGTATAACTGATAGTCTGGCAACGAGATTTTATTTTGAGTTGTGCAGAAAGTTAAACTACTAGAATCTACAAATGAGCAATTGTTCTATCAAAGGGATTTGTCTCTGTTCCATCTCATTACTTTTTACCAATCTACTTAGAGAGAAACAAAGGACATAAGAAATATCTGGGATGCCTGATTTGGTTTCCCATTCAAACTTGATACTAGGGTACCAGAAAAATAAGAGGTTAACATCTCAACTGTGTTGAAATTTGAAACATTCATGCACTTCAAAACTATACAACTACCAACACCCATTCAAAGTTGTATGCATGAAAAACCATCTCTCAACTGTACAGATTGGTGGTTACCTGGCAGCTGTTCACCTTTGTGAACAAAGAGCTAACCTGGATCATTTGAAATGATAGCATTGATATACCTATTGAATAATTTGAAATGATAGCACAAAAACACTCATTTCCTATAGATCTCAAAGTGTTCAGAAAATATAACCCTAAACACCATGCAGATGCATTCTCTAACATGTGGCATCCCATGGAGTTGATGCAGCTAACAGGAACCAACAGACCATCAACTTCAATGGTTGGGCGATATAGGGTTTGGGAACTCTTCTGACTGTGAAATCCCTATCTCGCCATTTATTAAGATAGTTCTCGCCAATCAGAGCTTTGGATTTACAATAACTGTTTAATGCTAATGTTTATGCAACAAAACTGCATGTTTTTTAGGGTGGGAAAATGAAAAAATGATTATTTGCATTGTGATTGGGCCTGGATTTGGTGACTGCAGATTGTCAAAAGCATGGTGAGATTTATTAGCTACATTAAGGGTAAAACGAGTGATTCATAGCCTGCAAAAACTCCAAAAACTGTCAAGAAGAAATGTGAATTTTTGCACCGGGTTACATGAAAGTTAGAGGTGATGCAGGTTTAAGAAAATTTTCAGTGTCATGGGGTTTTGAAGATAGCCGTCCTGCATTCGAACAGTGTGGAAACTAAAAATGTGCATAGATGCCCTTTTGATTGTTTTCAATGTAACAAATGGGAGGTGTTTTCTTTTTCCTGTGGTTGTACTTTGTTGACTGCCTGTGTATGGATCATCTGATTCCGTTTTGTTTGTTCCATATATGTTTATAACAGTCATTGCATGATTTTAAATTTCAAGTTTTTCCTCTTTACAGATCTAAACTTTTCTGTGTGGTGTTTATATCCTAGGGTTTAGAATAATTGGGAACAGATACAGTTGAACTCATAAAAGCATGAAACTTGGTCACCAGGGCTGTATGAGATAAATATCTGATGGAAAACAGCCATTGAATTGGATTTTCTTGCACAGTGATGTTAACGAAACATTTCAAACAGAATTGTAGTATTTGGATCCTGAGTTATCCAATTATAAGAACATATGCTCAATTTTGATGTTCTTGAACTTGTATTAGATTGGCTATTGGATCAAAATGGGTTTTAGCATTTCTCTTTACAAGTATCGTGTCAATGCTAGTAAGGTTTCTAAGATGGCTTGTTATCCATGAGTATGGATATAGTTGTTTTTATACTTTTTCATAGATTTAGAATTTTGTAATTCACAGATCTAAAAGATTGATCACTAGCATTTGTAATGTGGCACAGCATTCATGGTTCTAATATGCCAAAGATTTTTTGAAGATGCGTTCTCCCTGTATGTGTTTGACAGCTAATTTATTGATGACTTTCTTTGCTTGGTCTGGATACTTCGGGCCATGGCAGAGAAGAACAACAGCATACTGCTGTATATGGAAAATTGAATCCAAATGCATATGTGGAGAAGTGAAATTTGAATCAACCTATCTAATTAAATGGAAACAACCGGATTACATAGCAGGTAGTTACTGAAGAGTAGAATAGATAGCACTTACATTATATAAAATCAAAATCAGAAATATTGAACACACAGACGCAGAAAGAGAAAAAATAAAAATGACAGTAAAATGCTCTTTTCTTAATTGACTGAGATTTCAACTAAATAGATGATGTCTTCTTTATCTCTACGGGCTGTTGCTGCAATTAAAGCCTTAAATAACTTTAATCTTTGAATGTTTTTTACATTATCTGCCACAAGTCCTACTTCATTGTGTATGAAAAGAAAACTTAAAAATCAAATTAATGAAAAAGTTTAGATTTGCATGCAGATTACAATATAATAAACTGCTGTTTTCAGTGAGGAAAGTGTGAATTACCAATATGTTACCTCAAATTAACCTGTTTGAGAATTATTATACCTAAAGTTTTTCAAAATTTACAAACTCATCTTTTGTCAGTGCTTTTGTAAAAAATGTAGAAAGTGGTCTTCAAAGAAAATTTGGAAATTTTCACACTCATTTTTTTGTTAATCTTTTTGTAAAAATATTTACATATTGCTCCTTCCAATTGTAACATTCTAAACTTAACTCTCGATTCCTGACCAGTTTCCTTATAAAATGGTACCAAACTTATGTCAACATGTTTACTCCTTCCACGAAATACTGAGTTATTTTGCAGAGCTATAGCAAATATATTATGAAAAAATTCTTGTTGCTTGGTCTATTTTGTTGTTGATATAAATATGACATATTGTTGAATTAGGTGCAACATATTAATTTTTTCTCTATTTTGTTGCTGGTTTAAATCTCATAAAAAGTTTCTCATTCAAACCACTTGACATATTGTTGAAATAGGTACAACATATTAACTTCTTTTATCTTTAAGGAATCCATTTTGCTTTCTCAACTCATTAATTTGTTTTTATTTGAAAAACGTGTTATAATGACTGAATTTATTTGCTCTATTTATACCGTGCAGTCTTGATCAAATTTGTGCAAAACCTAGTAGCATAGCCATTTGAGCTCTATCAAGTCCCCTGTTTTGCAAAACTGTCCTGCCAACATTTGGCAGGAACTTCACTGCAGCGCAGCTCTTGTTTTCCTATATTCTTTAATGTTAATCAAAATATACAATGCTCTCAAGTGGCGGACCCACCTTTAATAAAGCCTAAACTTAATGTATATTTTAATATTATGCATTTGGTAGCCACAGGTTTGATTTTGAGTGGGTTCCTTGCCTTTGTATAAGCTATCTGGCCCCACTTGATCCTTTGATTAAATGATTCAATAAGATCATTAAGCTTGGAGCCAAATGATTCAGTATTCTTCACTTAAGAATTCATCTCTGACCCAATAAGAATTATTTTAACTTTTCGCTCCAGGGATGTTCAGGCCCTTTGATTATTGCTGATGTGCACAATCCCACAGTTGGCTTTCCTCCAAACTGACATCATATTGCTAACACGTGTACTATTGCACTGGATGTCGATCTGCACAGATGGATGGTGCAAACGAATGACGGCAAAGTATTGAAATATTGCTATAATCCCATTATATTTCCTTAGACCCTTCCTTGATATTTTCTGACAATGGACATTTATTGCTTTAAACTCTCACTATTTCTTGCAGAATGGTTGGAATTGTTGGTCCCATTCTTTAGTAATATCAATATTATTATTACCTGAATTTAATTAGGGAAATACCATGCTATTTTATGAGTTGTGCCGAATTCAAAAGCTTATGCAATGGTTTTTGTAGTGCAACATCAAACATACTTGTGCAATGGTTTTAAAAGGTTGTGCAGTTCTTGAATATTAGTTCACCATTTGATTTAATTGGTGTGCCATGTTATCCTATCTTCATTGGTTTTGTGTCCGTATTGTCATTTGCCTGCCCAATGCTTCCTGCTAACTGTGATGCTAAGACGGCTTGATGCTGAAAGGTTTGCACCATTTGAATAAATGTACAATGTTTAGATATTGTGCGATGATCTTTTATGATGCTTTTATTTTGTATTATAGTCTGAGCCAATATCAAAACTTGCTCTCTTTTCAATACCTGCGCTTGAATTTAACACTTCCCATGTTGTGCCCCTAAATTGGCATGCAGGCACTTAAATTGGATGCTAATTTATCTTCCCAAGAGGTTGTGTTGAATTCTATTTCTTTTATGAACTGGAATTTGTGCCGAAGGTGCACATATATGCATCTTTACTTGGTACCACCCGTCAAAAGGTATGTGCAGCACTCGAAATAGTCTGCTCAATGTCGTACCATGATGGTTGGAGTTACTTGGACTACTGTCTTATCCTTGGGTGTTGAAAGCTCTAAGGAGGATCTATGTTTTCCTTATGCAATGTTTGAATGTGCGCAATATTTATAATGCCATTGTAAAAGGTTATGCTGTACTTATAATGCCTAAGCAATACAACTAAAAAGCCTGCGCCCTACCTTGGCTTTGCTAGCTGTGTAATCCCTTTGTATGCTTAGCTGTCTTTCTATGATATGCCATGTATGATTCCTATCGATCAAATTCACAACATTGCTGGGAATATAGCAGATTAATTTGCCAGGTAGGCCTTTAAATTGGACATTGACATTCCTCAGTTCCTATGCATTGGATATTTTTGCTTGGTAATTGAACTGCTCTGATTCTATAGGTTGCATCTCTTTTGAGATGTAAGTTTTCCTTTATACCAAGAATGCATCCTTGCACTTCACCAATCCTATGGAGATCTCGTGGAGAATAGATCAAATAGCACACCCTGCAAACATGCAAGTCTAATTTTCGCATTTTGAGTAAGATAAAAATCAAGTTTTGAATTGGAGTGCTCCAACGACATGTAGGACAAGGAGGAACCAATTGAACACATCTAGACTTTAATTTGATCAAGGGATATTTAGCACACGAGGAGGGTATTTAGAGAACATCATCTCAAGTTTACTATACACTTGCTTGTTATCTTTGAATCTACATTTAGATCCATAAAGCTAGTCTATATAAGGGTTTTGTCAAGGAGAAATTGATTCTTAAAGGTGTTTGTAAACACCATCACTCCTTACAAGCATTCAAGCGCTGTCACTACTTACCAGATTAGGCAAGTGAGATAAATAGGTTGTAGGATATAAGGATTTAGCAAGAAGAAGCCCATGAGTTACAATGTCATTCTTCACAAAACAACATTTCTCCACTCACAAAGATCAGTTTTACACACATAGATCTAAATAATGGCAACAAACAAGAAGTTTTTTGATAAATAATCTTTGTTGAAGTAATGGAAAAAATAGAAAATATTAGTGAAACACTTCCTAACATCTATTACATTTCTTTATCATAAAAATCTAGGTAAATATTAGTTTATATTTAATTTAATTTCTACATTTCTTTATCATAAATGTTTAGGTAACTATTGTTTTTTATTTAATTTAATTTCTACATTTATGTATATTCATGGCAACAATCATCCCTAGCTCCTAAATAATCTAGGTTAATGGTGCAGGGGCAACATGGTCATGTTGGTTTTAGTGATGCATTTAGGTGTCTAGGTTAGTAATTTTGGGTGTTTTGTCACCTAATTGATGTAATAAGGTTGACACGACCATTTTTGCATGTTTGGTGTCATGTAGGGTCTTTCTTAGGCGTTGGGTAAAAGTTGTTTTGTAACTTGGCAAAATTGCATGTAAGGGGAATTTAAATAGTCACTTGAGTGTTTTCTTGTTTGTAATTGATGAGTTACAATTGCATGGTAGTATTTTGGCCTCACAAACTTCGAGGTAGGAGGATTGTAACATTTTGGTGGACAAAAGAAGTGGAAGAGGCTCCGTTTTCTGTAATTTAAGTGCATTTTTATGTGTTTGCTTGCTTTGTACGGCTCCGTATAGTAGTGTTATGAACCGAGACTTGTGTGAAAGGTTGCTACAAAGGTTTAGCCTTCATTTGAACTTGGTGTGGTGGAATTTCATTAGAAATTAAGCTTGTTTGAATCATTTTGTCTCAGATTGCATAGAAACCCTCCTTTTCAAGGGTTTGGGGACAAAAATGTAGTTATCATACCATTCCACCATTGTACTTTAGCCAAACTCGGTGGAATGGTAGTTTAAGGCTTGTTTTTTTTGTTCTTATTGTCTTTTGGAGTAGGGGATGGAGTTTGTAGAGGTTTTGTTAGAGCCCTAGCCTAACATCCTCATGTGTTAGGCTAGGTAGGTTAGTGATAGTGAGGGACAACAACTTGGGAGAGTTTTTTGTTGCTAAAACCTTGTGATTGGGAGCCTATGTGACTAGTTTAAAACATTGGTGAAGAGTTTAGGTGATTGGGAAGTGAATTCTTAGTAGATGCTTTGTAAAAGTGGCCTAATTGGCTTTGTTTTAGGCGTAGTAGACCAGATTAGCGAGTCTTGTTCCAAAACAACCTATGATCCAAGGGAGATATGTCAGAGTAGGGCCTAATGGGTATCTAAAAAGGTCTTGGTTTCGTGGAGAGACGACCTTCTCTAAAAGATGTCTTAAAACATCATTTTGGAGACTTAGTTGGAAAGACTAGTGAGTTAGTGGAAAACATCATTGTAGAGGTCTTGAGGTTTAAGTGATGATTGAATTGTGCTAAGTTGTGTTAGGTCAAGCTATTTCCACCCTATGCATCGGTGGGATATAAGTATAGGTATGATGTTGATGGAGATTGGGTAAAAGAACTATCTCCTACTGAACCATTGAAACTTGAAGCCATTTTGGACACTAAGGAGGCAAAAAGGACAAGGGATAAGGTCTATAATGAATATATTGTCAAGTGGCTTGGTTTACCAGCTGAAGATGCAACTTGGATCTCAGAAGAGGATATCAAAAGGCATGGACATATGTACAAAACTATCTCAAGAAACCTTGAGATTCTTTCCACTTCTGAGGTGTATGGTGCAGGGGCACCATGGTCATGTAGGTTTTAGTGATGGATTTAGGTGTCTTGGTTAGTAATTTGGGTGTTTTGTCACTTAATTGATGTAATAAGGTTGAAACAAGACCATTTTTGAATGTTTGGTGTCATATAGGGTCTTTCTTAAGTTGGGTAAAAGTTGTTAAAAGAATGTAAAAGTTATTTTTGCAACTTGGCAAGAATTACATGTAAAAGAATTTGAATAGTCCCTTGAGTATGTTTTTCTTGTTTTATATTGATGATTTATATAGTTGCATGGTATTATTTTGGCCTCCACAAACTTGGTGGGAGGATTATGTAACATTTTGGTGGACAAAAAAGTGAAAGAGGAGTTCACGTTTTCTGCAATTTAAGTGCATTTTTTTGTGTTTGCTTGCTCTGTACGGCTCCGTATAGTAGTGTTATGAATTGAGACTTATGTGAAAGGTTTCTACAAAGATTTAGCCTTCATTTGAACTTGGTGTGGTTTAATTTCATTAGGAAATAATCTTTTTTGAAGCATTTTGTTCCAGATCACATAGAAACCCTCATTTTCAAGGGTTCAGAGTAAAAAATGTAGTTATCAGACCATTCCATCATTGTACTTTAGCCAAAATCGGTGGAATGGTAGTTTTAGGAGTTCTTTTACTGTTGTTATTGTCTTTTGGATCAGGGGATGGAGTTTGTAGAGGTTTTGTTAGAGCCCTAGCCTAACATCCCTCATGTGGTAAAACTAGGTAGGTTGAGTGATAGTGAGGGACAAACTTGGGAGGACTGTTTTGTTTACTTTAAAACAACAATGATTGGGACCCTATGTGACATAGTTTAAAACATTGGTGAAAGTTTAAGGTGATTGGGAAGTGAATTCTTAGTACAGATGCTTTGTAAAAATTGGCCTAAAGTGGCCCTTGTTTGAGGCATAGCAGACCATATTCATGAGTCTTGTTCCAAGCAACCCTATGACCCAAAGGGAGATATGTCAGTATGAGAGGCCTAATAAGGTATTTGAAAGGTCTTAGGTTTCATGGAGAGACGACCCTTTCTCTAAAAGATGTCTTAAAAACATCATTTTGGAACCTAGTTGAAGAAAAGACTAGTGAGTTAGTGGAAAACTTATCTTATTGTAAGTCTTGAGGTTTAAGTAGTGATTGAATTGTGCTAAGTTGTGTTAGGTCAAGCCCACCTAGCACATCAGTTAATTACTTTCTTACCATTTGTATTTATTTAATTAGCCTATATTTATATAAAACAGATTTTATTCCTTCACATAAATACACCTATATGTTAGAGAATAAATAATATTCACACTATTTCCCTTGTTTATGAGGTAAGAACAATTAATACTAGAAAAAATTAAAAAGAGTTTAAAAGAGTTAGATAATACTACATGGGATCCATCTTTAGTGGACTTTGTGAAATTAATTTTTGACAGTGCATTTTAGGGTAACCAAAGAAATGTTAGGATGGGAGTTTTTGAGAAATGCGAAAGATTAATTTATGTATGATGGCTCCCTCTTCCTAGGATTTATAACTAATAACAAGGTTGAAGGTGAATTGTTAATGTAGGCATAGAAGCTAGGTATCGACAAACATATAATGGAAGGGGATTCATTTTTACTAATCAACGCCCTACACAAAGGCTTATGTCCTAATCAAAGGCTCTAGCATTATATAGAAGAGGCCCTAGCATTATGTAGAAGAGAGACTAGTGATGGGCACTAATTTAGCTATTGTAAGCTTTCAACATTATAGGCACAAATTAAATGTGGAAAATTTTATGGCTAATTTTGGTATTTGTTTGGAAACTCTTATGAGCCTCATTAGCCACCTCTCTTATTTCATGGGAGGGAGTAGAAAACTATTTGAAATATAGGCCTCCATGAGTATTTTTTTACTATTTTGTATCATATGTACTTTAGATGTATTATTTGATGGAGTCAATGCAGGAAGGGATCTTCATTAATACATTTATTTTTTCTATTTGTTCCATGATCAGCTCATTGTACCAATGTCTTCTTGTTGGTTCATGTTGGATGACTGACTGGGAGGTGGTTGTAATGTGTGTTTTATTGCTCTTTTCATATC
>VCHN02005167.1:0-10209 GCA_007115665.2 Sequoiadendron giganteum
GGAAGTAAATCTCTAAAGCACTAGACTTGCGATTTGAAACCTCCAGAATATCACTAGAACCGTTAGATTTCTAGAAATCAATGGTTGAGATTTTATTATTGTAAAAATGGTTATAAAGTTTTGTTTCTCAGCGATTGGGTGACCTCGGCGGGATGCACAACTTTCAAAGTGACAACTCATTTAATGAATTGTACGATGCCATTAAGAGATGTCTTCTCAAACATCAACTGGATAGATTTAATGTAATCTTTTAAATCCTCTGAAAAGATAGATCTTAAATAAGGTATTAAGGAGTTTGGAGAAACAAATTTAGTAGCAAATTTTCACTTCCTGCTGGTAAAGTTAAGTGAGCCTGCATACGAGGAAAGGTGGCAACATTTTGAACTCCATACTCAAAAGTTTCCTCAAAATGGTACTTCTAGCCGATATTAGGGTATGGGAAGATGAAATTGTGGCCGTCATGCAACCAAATTTGAATTGGCCTGAAGAAGATAAAATTGACATCATTTCCCAGCTACGTTCAGTGGCATGGAAAGAGAAAACCAGCTATGTCGAGTACAACAGGGTAATTTTTGTTTTAGAAGAAGAAGAAGAATGCGCTGAATTTCATAATTTAGTTATGGAAATGCAATTGGAACTGTACAAAGTCCCGACACCTCCAACAGTTTAACAACATACATGAATCCTTTTGTGAATTATGAATTTGTGACATATAATGATAAGGGGGCGTAGTTTAAGCTTTTGAGCACTTTTTGAATTTTGATTGTATAGGGTATGGGGTGACAGGTCTGTGAAACCACATTTTTGGCATTAAAGAGATAAAAGAATATATTTCTAAATCTATGTATTTATCAATGCTTCCTTTTAATTATGAATGAATTGTGTTTCTTCATGATAATTGTTCAATGTTTATCTATTAGTGTTAGGTCAAATTCAGAATGCTTATTTTTTCATCTTTGAGACTTTGTGTTCAGATTAATTCATTTGTTAAAAGAGAAAATATTGCTTTTCTTTACTGATTGTCAAAAAAATGGACTTTGTGTCGTTTGTTTTAAAATATTTTGCATCTACTTTCATGGTTAAAGTGACAAATCTGTACACCAACAAGAAAAAAGAGTTGCAGTTCGAAAGTAAATCTCTGAAGCATTAGACTTGCGAATTGAAACCTCCGGAATAACACATTAATCATTGGATGCAGACATGTGACGAGATTAAGGCCCATCGCTCATCACTCATTCACTCTTTTCAATGCCTCGAATCTCGATGTTGTACATTTCATTTAATTGAAATTCTCAATCTTTTTGAAGAAAGTGTGGTTGGCAGTGGCGACGATTAATGCCATATGTGATATGAACATCCGAAGCAATTTCTTGGAAAACTCATAGCTTTAATGAAACAAGATTTGTAATGATTTCATATCGTTTGAATGAGTGATTTTGACAGCTTGTCAGTTGTCAGCTTGAGGTAGAGTTTAAGTTGGCACGTAGCAAGATGTCAATCAAATTAGAAATTTTAATTATACAGGTTGGTAGCGGCACTGGTGGCCCATAAATAGGGATAATGATTCAGTGATTATTAGATAGTGCCATAAGGGTTTTTATTTTCTAGGGTTAATAAGGATTCATGAAGAAGAAGATGCACTATTGGGGATACTGTAAATTCTCCTACCTACAATTATGTAGTTACAGATTAATCAGTAAAAGATGAATTTCCTTCAAGTTCAGAATGGGTGGAATTGGAAAGAAGTTGATTTGGTTAACTTGAATTTTCAGACGGGTTTTAAACCAGGATGAGGAGCTCTGATGGAGATAAGTGCTATCCCAATGCATAGAGGCTACAAGTAAAAGATGGGAGTAGATTTGCTTCTCCTCCTATATTCTAACAGCTCCCATTTCCCCAGCATGGTTGGCCAGGCAAGCCCCATGCATTTATTTTCAAAGAGACATTTGTATTTCATCTTCTGTATGACTCTGGTTCTTGAAGGGGACAAGTACATTTTGTATCTTCACGGCTCCCATTTCCCCAGGACTGATTGGAAACCCCCTTTGCCCAACATGGTTGGAAAATCCACCAACAAAAGCTTGGAATCATGAATTTATTTTCAGAGCCACGTTTATTTTTAGAGATAGATGTGTAGTAAGTTTTCAGCAACAAAGCTTGGAAATTGGAATCAATTTGTAATCCATTGTAACGAGCAACAACTTGGAATAAATTATTAAATTTTTTCTATGTAAAGTACTAAAGTGACACACTGACATATGTTATTTATACAAAACAGGAGCTACAGTGCTACTTGTCTGTAAAAAGATATGTAATAATGTGACATTGAAATTCAGTTGCAATAAAATAAATGGCTATGTTGTGTTATTCTTGAATCTTGATTCCTTGAATCTTCGTTATTCATTTACGTTTAAGAGTAAAGAGTTGTTTTCTGAGTTCAGAACTTCAATGTCTATTAATAATTTAATATATTCAAATCAATTTTTGTTTCTTTTTAGAAATTAAGTAATATACTCTATGCAATATGCACTTGAGAATTCATGGTTACTCAAGTTTCAAGTTCAACCGTTGGATGAACATTTGATGTATGGTTGTAGTTACATTCCGTAATGAAATGAATAGAGCGATGGCCTTCCCAATTTAAACCTCCAGAATTACCCTATAATCATTAGATTTAGAAAGATCAACGGTTAAGATTATGACAATAGCAAACAATCAATATGAAAATTTTATGACAGTTTGGTCATTTAAATGCCTATCAAAAAAATTGTTTAATTTACAAATTTTTATATAAAATCTTTTATAAATGGAATATCTTGAAAAATTAGAAAACAATGATAATTATTAGTGATAAATATAAAAATCTACTATTATAATTAACAATTAACAAAAATTTCTAAAATCGTATTAAAAATAAATCTTGTTAAATATATTCTAAAAATTAAAAATAATTATGTTTTATTTTGAAAAGATTCTAAATTAATATATATTTTTATAATAATATTATAAATCACATATATTAATATAAAAAATGATAACTATTAATATTATAAAAAAGTCAAAAGTTTCTAAATTCATATTAAAAATATTCAAAAAAGTTATATTCTATTTTCTTTTTATAATAAAAATTATAAAATGATATATATTATAAATTAAAATACTATATAATATTTTTTTACGGTTTAATAAAAATATAGCAAGTCAAACTATATGGTCTAATAAATTTTATAGCTGTAATATACGGTCTAAAATTGAAAAAACGGTCAAATATTTAATAGACCATCAAATTTCAGGCATGTTGTCAACTGTCAAGTGATTAATGCTTGTTTTTAAAGTTAATATCATAAATTACTCAAGTTTCAACCGTTGGATGAACATTTGATTTATGGTTGTAGTTGCATTCCGTAATGACATGCACAGAGTGATGGGCTTCCCAACTTAAACCTCTGGAATCACCCTATAACTATTAGATTTAGAAAAATCAACGATTAAGAATTTGCAACTTGTAGACCTAAAACGTGTCATTCACTTGAATGTTCCAATTTTGAGAAACAAAGCATTTAAAGCACTTTGTACTGCTAAGTGTCAATTGTCAAGTGATTAATGTTTATTTTTAAACTTTAAAGTTAATATCATAAATTACTCAAGTTTCAACCGTTGGATGAACATTTGATGTATGGTTGTAGTTGCATTCCGTAATGAAATGCACAGAGCGATGGGCTTCCCAACTTAAACCTCTGGAATCACCCTATAACCGTTAGATTTAGAAAGATCAACGGTTAAGAATTTTTAACTTGTAGTCTTGTAGACCTAACTCCTAAGACGTGTCATTCACTTTAACGTTCCAATTACGAGAAAAAAAGCATTTAAAACACTTTGCACTTTGAAATTGTACAGTGATTTTTAAAGTCTTCAATCTTCAGATTGCTCATTGGCCATTGCAGTGCACCACCCTGTTTTGAATTTGGATTCCATAGTTCCACTTCCAACAACGTCATTCCAATTTTCAAGCGTCGGGACTTAGAATCTGGGTAAGTGAAAGAATTCCTGCGGCTACGTTTCATCGTTTGACATTTCTTAAAATCTTATTTTGTCAAAGTTTGAAGTTTGGTTTTAGACTTTAGAGACTCAAGAATTCATTAAAATTAAGGAGGACTAATAGGTATTACTTATTAGGGAGTTCAAATTACACAACTTCACATTTGTACAAGCATTTCTACCACAAGTACCACTACAACAATGTCTGATAAAAAAATGCATTATGCAGAATTGCTTAAAACCCCAGGTTTCACCGATGGGTACCATGATATTTATGATCCTAAAATCTATGGTAGGCGTACCTCAGAACTTAGATTTTCATCTCAGAATAAGGCTGCAAAGTGAATAGAATTTGATAGTATCAGTGCACCATGGGTAACTAGATTAGGGCGCATGATGTTACATGAAGTTTTCCCTTGCCCATAATTTATCATGGTCTGTGCCAAAAATTATGATGATAAGAAAAGAGCAATTGTTAATAAAGATAACCAAGAAGAATTGTTATCCATTAATGCAGAAGAACTTGGAAAAGTGTTGGGGTTTACAACCGAAGAATTTGGAAATTACCACATTGACCTAGAAAAGCTTGCTAGTGATTATGAAGCAGTGGAAGAAAGGCTGAAAAATGATTTCTTAAATCAAATAGTTAAGGATAGAAACAAATTGAAAGGTGATCATAAGCCTCCTTATAATTTGGATTTTTTAAACCATGGGTTCAGGATACTATTTCCATGCTAGCATTTTGCCTCGGTCTGGATAGCAATTTGGAAGTGGGTGCAAGCCTCCTTGAAATGGTATATAATATCCATTATGCTGATGAACATGTCAAATATAATTATACTCAGCACATTGTAGAATCCATGCATAAACAATTTTTAATGATTAAATCAGGTTCCACCAAGACATTTAGGTTCACAACCTACTTGTGCTATCTTTTTCTATTCAAATTTAGAGGAATGTTTCAGACCAACAAGCTTCAGATTTAGCCCTATAGTAATGCAGAGGAAAATAAAATGGCTCTAGTATATGAATGGACCACTGAGATAAGGATGCATGATTCTCGAAGGAACTATAGTCATTTTGTAGACTACTTTTTGGCTCCATTGCATCAAGTAATTACAAATAATCCAATGCCTAGATTGCCTATGTCATGTAGAAACTGCATGCAACTAGGAAAAGAAATACAATTGGTTGATTGGTACTTAATGGAAGAATATATTGTGCTAAGATTTTATGGATCGGGAGTACAGCCATACAAACTTCCAATACATGTGACAGAAAGGGTTTTTGCATTGGAATATGTAAGGTAGGTGCAGAGTGCTGATGAACTACACTTTCTCAGTCAGCAAAAGAAGACCTTATTTCCTTTACCTTTTTCATGTGGAGGGTTCACATTCGAGAGAAAATCATTTAGTGTGGCACATAATCTTTTGAAATTTTTTGACTTTGATCCTATCTGTCACTGGAAGTATGATCCATGTGACATCATTAAATCAATGATTGTGGCCAATAGGAATGTTGCAAATAGAATTCAACATCAAAGTAAACCCTTGCTTGAAAACTTGAGAAACAAGGATTCTTGGGATGAGGTCAAAATAGCAATGGAGAAAAGTGCTGCTGAGAATGGTATTTCTTTTGAACAATTGTCAGGCGAAATTATGGCATTGCACCGAAAGACAATTAGGACATACAAAAAAAATTTATGAAAAAAGTGATAAACCATCTAGTAGAGTAAAAATTCTAGGTTCTCTAGAGAAGGATGTTATACATAAAAAATGGTCACGATAAAAAATTACTACCTTTTGGTCTATGAGGAAGGACCTAGGAGAAGAAAGAGCTCTTGCAGAGTATGATGATAATGAAGAAGATGAAGAGTTTAGCAAATTGTGGAATATAGAGCATCTTGATGAACGTGATGAATCTAATGATGATATTGATATGGAAGAAGAAGAACAAAGCCATGCCAATTACAAACCTATTTTAAGTGAGGCCGCAAAAAAAGAATATGCTTCAACATATACTTCAGGAGCAGCCATACTTCAAAAAATTGGTTATGAAGGTGGTCCTTTGGGGTCCAAAGGACAAGGCCCTTCGACAATACAAAGTGTTGAGCATAGAAAACAGTTGATAAATCTGGCCTTGGGTTTGGAGGTGAAAAAGTAGACCAAGGGGATATGAGACAAAATCAATTTGTTAGAGATTCTAGTCCTCATCCTCATGGTCAGATACAATCACAACTAGGACATGCCCTTGGTGGACAGCTTAGTGCAACTGGGAGTGCCATTGGTGGCGATGGTATGGGTAGTAGTACTAGTAGTGGTCAACATGTGTTACAACGACAAATTACACACAATACTAAGAGGAAAACAAAAAAAGATACCACAGAAACACCAGGTGATCAAGGCAATCAAAAGAGGCAAAGGATTTTGATAGGTCCAAGTCACACTATCAGTGGATCCACCAGTACCACAAAGGAGTTATTTCCAGAAACTCCCACAAATCCAATTAGTGTGGGTGCGACATCATTAGCAACTGCAAGTACTCTTATTCCTTCGCCATTCAAGCATTCCATTGTTCCTGCCTCCCCAGGTTATGATTTCATTGAAGAGTTTAAAAAGAAATTGGACTTGAATAAAAAAGAAAAGAAGCAACTGATGGAGAGTGCATCTGCTGTAACTTCAGAGACTGCAACAACCATGGTATTACCCACATTTGACACAAATAAAGAAATCATGGAGTACACAATTGTTTTTCCCACAGTTCAAAACAAACCAACAAATCAGATGGATCGATCTAAATACCAGGTAACCAATTTTCAATTGGATTTTTCTGGCCTGAAAAATACTGACAAAATTAATGTATCAAAGAAGAACAATGAATTGGTGTACACATCATTACTAAAGCAAGATAGAGAGAAGAAAAGGTTGCAGACCCAAATAGAAAAGTTACAGGTAGACCTAACAAGTGAGAAAGAAAAGAGGAAAGCAGCAGACAACAAGAGCAATGAATTAGAAAAAAGAATAATAAAATCTGCCTCTACATCTACAAGCAAAGAGGATAAATCAAATGAGAGAGAAGTGAATGACCTGAAGTGAAGGCTAGATGAGAGAAAAAAGAAATATGATGAGGAAAAATCCACTTCAGAAAAATTAAGACTAAACATTGCGAATGGAAATGTATAGTGGGAACAAAAATTGGACAAACAAAGAAACAAAAATGAAAGATTGGAGACAGAGTTGATGGAAGCAAAAGAAGAAATTAAGACTTCTCAAAATAAGCTTTTTGCATTTTTTAAGATACAGTGAGGCATATGAAACAAAAGATCTGGGATGAAATAATGTAGAGGTTTGATCATTTGTGTGACATGTTTCAACTGATTGATGCTATTAGACAACATTATAAGAAGCTAAACAAATATTTAGTGGACAACAAAAAGGTGTTGGAATTAGAGAAATCTGCAAATCAAGTTCTACAAACAGTCTACAAAGCCAGTGACAATGATTTGAAATCAAAAGGGATTACTAATCAGATTGAAACCTCAATGAAGTTTTCATCTATCATTGAAAAGTGTTTGAGAATGTGTGGAACAAAGGAATATTTGCATTTGGTTGCAGACAAGATGAAGGTGGTGGATGAAAGGTAAGGAACTTCACAGAGCTTGGTTTTCTAGAGGTTTTTGACACAAATGAGTGATTCATTGGAAAGGATGGTTTCAGAAAGAAGATGGAAGGTGCAAGGAAGATTGATTTGGACCAGTTTCCTCATAACCCAGATGTGAACTATTTTAATTTGGATTCAATCATAACACTGATAACCTTGAATGCAAAATTGACTGAAGAATTCAAGACAGGTTCCACTTCTAATTACAATCATGAAATGTTAACAAAACTTCAAGTCAAACAACATCAGTTAGAACAAATGGCAATTCCACCTCCTGAAAAGTGGAAGTTGCTAGAAAAGGTGATACAGTGACTTGATTTTTTATTTTCAACCTTTGATAATATGAGTTTCCAAGTTCCAACTCAGCTTTGTGCAGACTTGTCTTTGGGCATTGGCAAGATTTTGCATTTCCAATGCCAATATGTACTCCTTCATGTGAAATTCAATTAAAAAGCTCAAATTCAGACTTCAGTAATATGATGATGTTCAATTATTTGTATTATTTATTTTATCATTTGAACTACTAATGAACTTGATGGAACTTCTAATTTTGCTCTCTGAATTCCTCTTTGTCTTGACCTTGTCCTGGTCTATCAATGTGTCATATTGTTTGGGAAAGAACCTAAGGTTGGGGTTTTTATTTTGGTTTTCATGAAAATCCTAATGTCGTATGTAATACCTTGGGTGAAAATCTATTCGGATGTTACCTTTTTTGGGTGGGTTTTGTTGTTGTTTTTTAATGTAAACCAAGTTTGTCTCCTAATCTACAATCATTAACAATTAACAGATAATCCCATCGAATAGCTCAATAGAATAGGATAATACTGAAATGAGTTGGCCTTTCACCAATAATATCAACTACTTGGAGCATGGGATGATTACAACATTATTTCATAACTTATGATAGTCATTTTATTTGCAATTTGGCAGCAAGCTCTAAGTAAAGACATACAGACACAGGACTTCACAAACTCATACAATTTAAACCAGTGCCATATACCATTGGGGAGTCAAATTCACAAACATTTAAAATTTAACAATAGATTCAAATACATAGCATATAATTATAAGATCCTTGGAAATATTGTATTACAATAGTGTCAATCCATATCCTAACCCAATACTTCTTACTAAATCCCTTTACAAACATATCCATCCATGATTCCATCCAAGCATTTTAATTAATTCCTTGAATTAAAGCCAAAATGGAAAACATACACACCAGAGCAGTGAGATGAACACCATAATCCTTGATTATACTATTCAAAATTATGATATGTTTATACAAACAAGAGACATGAGCTTGAAATATAACATCATAACTCAAATGCTAGTACTGTTGCGAAACATCAAATCTTCATAGACCTAAAACCCCATTACCGAATAACCCCAAACCTAAATTGTATTAATATTGAAATAACTGGTTCTTACAATCTATTCTGCAACTATACCTATACTCGACCTCACCAACCCCTATTTCTGGCCTTGAAATCCTTCTTATAGAAAATGAAGGATCAAATAAGCATCGGGCCAGAAATTACACATGTCATTAGTCAATTGGACCACTATGTGCCAATTCAAAAATATGATTAAAACCATCGAGTCCCAGAGCGTCTTTCCGTTGATTCCACTCATTACATAATAGCTGCTACATTAGCTATATCTCAAAACCTGTGTCAAAATCCGTCATGGAAGCAAAACCATAATCAGTTATACTATAACTGTTGAGTTGTTAGTTGCTGGTAATAGACACGGTTTTACTCCTCTTCGGTTAAGTACTTGTCCACCCATTTTTGGTATTCCTCATCCGTTGGCCAGTTAAAATTCACCACCTCGATCACCTTAGTATCGTAAGGTGTGTACTTCACCGCAACTTGGTTAGCCTCTCTCTCAAAAGACTCTAAGAATATGCTGGTATTAATTATTTTATCCATACTGCTCACCAGCAAGTCATAGTCTGAGTCATCACAAATCAATTTGATTTGTGCATCAATAACCTCTTCTACCCTATGTTGCCACTACTGCAATGGCAAGATATTTCCCTATGCATCTATTATATCTGGCAGAAAAGTATCATTCTAGTCATCAAAACTCTTTACTAGTTCTCTAATTTTTCTACTCAAATCATCAGGTAGGGCTTGGAATCCCTTCAATGATTTCACAAAAATTTGAGTAGGCTTCAATGACTGAGGCCTATTGTCTACATCAAACCTAGAAGCCTTAAACATAACATCTAAATAAGTGGCCCGGGGGATCCACTTCTCAACCAAAGGCAAAACTACTTCCTGATCTCTGTTAATGTTTTTAATTCCACCCAAGAACAAAGAATACAAAGAATGTACAGATGGCAACCTACAATCAACCTTCTCATTTAGATGCCTCAAAACGGTGTCAACCACCTCATTGTGTTTAGCAATTGCATGATCCTCACTTTCCTTTAGGGTAGCCTACAATTCTTTGATTTTATTCAACATTTGCTTCTTGGTAGGATCCATAGAATACTCAACTTCC
>VCHN02002088.1:0-18656 GCA_007115665.2 Sequoiadendron giganteum
TTTAATTGAATCCAAAAATAAAGAATATAAAGAATAGATAGATGGAAATCTACCATCAACTCTCTCATTCAGGTGCCTCAAAATTGTATCTAAACCCTCATTTTGCTTAACAACCTCTACCTCCTCACTTGCTTTTAGAGCTTCCTATAGCTCTATAATCTTATTAAGCATTTTCTTTTTAGTTCGATCTACAGAATACTAAGCCTTCTCTTCAACTGGCTCTAATGAAGGACTGGGAGCAGGAGTTTGAATGGGAGATCCGGAGTGGAAACAATTGGAGAAGCTCAGGGTACTTACCTTGATGTTGAGGTAAGACTAGGGTACCTGGAGCACTAGAAGACTCCCCCACATGCATTTACTTCAACATGTCTACTTCAATCTACAGCTCAACATTTCTTTGTTGCATTTTACTATATTCCCCAATAATGATATTGTACTTCTCCATCAGAATTTTCTTCTCAGCTTCTTCTCTTTCAGCTTTCTTTTGGGCCAATTTGGCCACATTCATAGTCAATTTTGTAGCCTATGTGGTTGAGGTTTCAGAATCTCTTTTGATAATCAAACCTCCCCTCAATTTTGAGCTAATATCAATAACGATTGGCTTTCTTCCCTGAGGTGCCAATGCCCAAATAGCCAGGGTCTCATACTCTTCACTGAAGGTAGAATCTTGGAGTGCTACCTTGACCTCTTCCTTGATGTTCTACATTGGATGTTTGGACTTTAGGATAGCATTGAATGCTACAACATATTCTATGTCCCATTTAGGCAGAATCATAACACCAGCCTGGGTTACCAACTTTCTTCCTTCCTCAGGACTGATGATTTTCAACTCATTCATGAGTTTAGCCTTCACCTCATCATCATTTTCTTAATTAGACTAATCAGGCCTTGATTCTCTTCTCTCCTTGATTTTGGCCTGGTATTCCTCCAACTTCATCTTCCATACTAGTGGCAAGAATACAATTGTCTTCACAAATACATCATCATCCAAGAATGCCTTGCATGCTTCCATTCTGGCATCTTGTACACACTGGCCTTTTACATAAATATCATATAATACCAATTTAAATGATCTAGGATGGGATGGATTAACAACCTACATATCTTGATTAGTAATAATTATTTCCTCCATCAGAGCATCATGTGTTTATTCAAGTCTTTGCCTCTTTGGGCTTGGCTCTGATGGTGATAGTGCAGGATTAGCTTGAGGTGGAGAATCCAAATCAATTATTTTTACACCTCCAGGTGCTCTGATCTTCAGTCCTGAGTGAGTTGAGGCTTTCATCACCTGCTTCCCCTTTTTATCCTCCTCCTCCTCACTATTATTGTCATTCTTTTTCCTCTTGTAAAGAGGCCAACTCATAGTAAGTTGATAATTTGGCCTTATTTCTTCAGGCCTCACCTCTGGTCTCTGAATACCGAAATCCAAATCCAAATTGACCTTCTTGGTCATCAGAGTGTTCATGATTTCTCTAAAATTATCCATCAAGAAATCAACCTTCTTGTGGAATGGAGTAAACTCCATCAATGGATCATACTTGGGATCCATTTTATGTACTATAGCCAGCAATTTTCCATAGGAAATCCACTTCTCCTTTTTTAGCTCTTGTTTATTCAAGTCAAATTCATTCCCGATTAAGTCTTCAGGAAAATTAAATTCATGGGAAAACTTTCCAAACTTAATTTGTTGCCTGAATAAGGCAAAGAAACCCTCTGGATCATGTTTCCGCCTGGGACCACTCCTCAAGTGAAAGTCATCAAAGTACCTCCCAAAATGAACTCATCCACCCTTGGAAAAAACAAAATCTGATACAATGGTGTAATCAGGGAAGAGAGTCATTTTTCCCTTCCTTGTCAGGTTGTCATCATCGATACAACCTATTTTCCACATGACTTTGGCAAACCCCATTCTGGATGGCACATTGAAAGGGAGAAGATGTGGGGCTCCTTGGAAACTATATACTCTTAAGACAATGCTGACAGGGTACAAAATGATGTCACCCCAATTGTGACAAACCTTTAAATTTGGCTTCCTCTCCTTAGGCCTAAGAAATTCATGAAGATCCTCAGGAACCCTGGGCACATTAACAATTATCCGAGCCCTAAGCCTGGAAGCAAAGAAATTATCAAATTGCACATAACTGGTGCTTCCCTTGTTGTATGACAGGTCTACAGTCCAGACCTGCACTGGTAACATTTCCCCATTTATGTCCTGCCTTAACTCCATCCTTTCTGAAAAGAATTCGGCATTCTTATACAAAAAAATATACATAAGCAATGAATACTAGAAGAAACGATTGCTAGTATCTCCAACTTGAAATTTCAGCAATCCATCATGCATCTTTTCTGCTAAAAAAGATGCAAAATCAAATATTACAGAGAAAATTGGGTGTTGTATCTAGGCCCCCATGAACATATATGCAATGGGTATAACAATGTTTAAACCCAGAATCTAGCAAAGTGAGTAGAAAGTAGCCAAAAAATGGTTGGCAAAGTAGCTTAGCTTGAAAGGCTCCTTGTCATTGGGACTGATGTAAACTGTAGAACTACCTACCTTTGCCAGATGAGAAGGAAGAAGCTTCAACCTAAACAACGACTTTGATGTTGTGTATTCTTACTTCATTCCATCGAGATCAATTCAAACCAAGAATACACTTGATTCACTTAAATCAAACACTTGTTGGATTTCTTCCTTGCTTATACTCAACAGGACTCCTCCATCATTATCCCTAATCACCCTAGTGACAGGGTCATGCCGTGCTGCCACAGCCCTGAGCAGGTCCACATCAAAGAATACATTTGGCACTACCAACCTCCCCATGTCATATCTCCAAGAATTAGAGAAAGGATGAGGTAAATTGCTTTGTCCATACCAGAGGTTGAACATGTCTAAACCTGTCATAGGAACCCTAGCATCTGCAATGTTATAGTTTTTACATACTAGTCCCTCACCTAGGGTTCTTCCATTCATCAAAACCACACCCCTCCTTTTATCATTTGTAGACAGTGGTAATTGGTCAAGGAAATCATCATAAAAATTCCTCTATAGATATTCCACATGGCCGGAGTGTTGCTTTGATGGTGCCATCTCAAATAAAATAGGGTTTCTTTAAAATACGAACCTTGAAAAAACTAGGGCTACTTAAACAACGAAATTATACTAAAACTTTGCAATCTCGCACAATTCAATCAGACCAGTAACCCTACTTTAATAATCAAGAAACCCTTTGACCAGCTTATCACAATTCCTCACAAAACCACAACCAAAGCAATAAAATAGTTCAAAGAACAACTCATGGGATATGCTTCGAAGAAGACCAAATTCTTGTTGTGATTACTCAAAAATTCATCGTTGGCTCTATAACTGACTTGCAAGGATGCTTGAATGTTGTGTGATGAAATAAGATGAAAGAAACATGCTTTATGTCACTCGAATTGGGCCATTAAATGTCTCATCCATCATTAAAGCTCTCATTCCTATCACGAAAACGGCTCCAATTGCATTTGATGCGAATTTAAATTCCAACCGTCGATCTTTTACTTTCCTCAGATCATCGAATGACTACCTTCAAAAGGCTGATGTAATCACCATCTCAACACCGAGGGCCCACCATAGTATGTAGTGTTGAAGTAAGTAAACGTGGCACTTGCCCGTGATTTCACAATCATAAACATCTTGCATCTTCCGATCAAGCAATGGCGGTAAAACCGTTGATATCCACCACCAACAATCGTTTTCATCTATATCATTTCTCAGCGTTGGACATAACTATCGAGCAACTTTTTCACCTAGATTATAACACATCCGTCAATTTACAGCACATGCATCTTTCAGTCACTTTGGTAACCTACCAGATAATTTATTAAAACCTTGACGCATATACTAAAGCATTTTTATTATTCATTCGGCACTACCAACTAAGACACGTGGCACCCGCCCGTGATATCGTGATCAGTTGAAACTCTGTGGTGGGGGCATCACAAGATCATAGGGAATGGCTAAGATCAACCAATGGTTGATCAACGGTCAATTAAACATTCCCTACAAAATAAAACATTTATTAATACGAAGGAAGGGGACACCGCCTAGGCCAACGACAAATGATGGCTTAAGGTTTTTTTGAAACATGGGGCACGGACCGACCAAAACTTAGGAAATAATAAAATCTAGGCAAAGCATTTAACTCAGTTATAAAAAGGGGCCCGGCCTAGACGATGTAATGAGGCATAAGTCATTTTAACACCCACTCCAAAAATGTAATGGCCAAGTAGATTTTACCCAAGGTTTTACAATAGGGCATTAGGATTTTTCAGGAAAGCCAAAGTAAAACTGAACCATAATATCCTCCTAAACAATGTAGCAAACCAGGACAAGGGTGAACACAAAATGGGATTCAAAGAGGAAAATTTGAAGCTCCATCAAAAGGCATAGGGATAGCTACAAAGTCAAATAGCTATCAAGATTCAGGCAAGGAGATTCCATGTGTGTTCAAAAATTCTTGTTGCACACATTTCCATTACTCATGTTGCTAAGAACCTTGCAAATCCTCATATTTGAAGATTGAAAAAATCCAAAGGTATATTTTATGGCCTCCCTTTAACCAAGGAAAATGGTTTCACAAAGTATCCTAGGATTTTTATTATTTCCCTCATGACTATAATAGGCTTGGCTTGCTTTATATTCACTACTCTAAATGGCACCATAATATGCTTTGCTTGCTTTATATTCACTACTCTAAATGGCGCCATAATTTTAAATTTAATTAAAATACTCTAAAACCTAATGAAACCAGGTTGTAGCTCATCCAATTGGAGAAGTGAAAGGTCAATACCAACGCTGACGAAGAGTTTGGAGGAGTGAAAACAAGGTCAATACCAGCATCATGGAAGAGTTTGGAGCTAAAACAAGGTCAATACCAGCGCTGAGGATGAGGTCGAGGGAACTCAAGGGAAATCGATGAGCAAGGGACAATGAGTACTATAAGTTTGGCACCCCCATTCTCTTTAACCTGCAATTTTCATGCCTAGTTTCCAAAGATCTTCTTGTACATTGTCCCCCCATTCTCATAAAATGGTATAAGATAAGACAAAAATATAAAATAGCTTTGTCTTTCACATTTTTATAGTGATTACTAGAGGCACATAGACCAATTCTTGATAATAGAATAATTTGATCATACTTTTCCAATGATGGCATTATCAGAAAACCTTAGGTTAAATGAATAATTCCTAGCTAAGTTCTTGAAATCATGTCCAACCGTATAAGAGAAGACTGTTGCTATGTGTACTTGAATAACATGGAGAAAGGCTCTTTGGGCTCTTTCATCAATCTAAGTATTTTTAAAATTCTAACACCTAAAAGTGACAATGACGAATCTTTCCTAGGATGGTGGCCAATTATGCTTCTCAACACCTAGATTACAAAATCCCTGTCAATATCATTGTCATCACAATAAAAACTATTGCTTGAGATATAGTCATAGAGGTAAAAAAATTGGCTTTCTTGATAGTAGATACATTCTAGACAATTCAATCCTTGTATCGGAGATTGTTGAATGGGCCCAACAAACTACTCATGATGCACTTCCTATTAAGTTAAAATTTTGACAAAGCATATGATTGCATCAAATGTCCTTTCATTTATAAAAGGCTCAAATGGATTTACTTTTAACCCTAAATTATTATCACACATTCAAAATTACAAAATACCAATTGAATGAAGAACCTTCATTTGAAGGTGATGTCGTCATGGCTTTTGAATGAAAAACCTTCATTTAAAAATGATGTCATGTCAAGACTTTCAAATGAAGGTATTTTTTATTTAAATTATTTCATGTCCAAAATTCTTTATAAAAGGAACCTTAGCATTAAGGACCTTCAAATGAAGACCTTAATTCAAAGGTCCTTCATATGAAGGTTCCTTTAATGCCATCCCATTATAGCTCTTAGAATATTTAGAGATATTTCTGGTTTGAAGTAGAGATTGGACCATCAAATAGTGTCACCATGACTCTACGAAGATATCCATCAAATTGATAGAACCTGACTTAACAACCACAAACTCACAAGAAAATTTCCCCTGTCAGCCCTAGGGAATCAATTCAATGCCAAGTTTCTTTCTTTAACAGACCCCTAAATGCAATGAACTTTTCTACTTCTCCATCAAACTTTTATTCTTAGCTTCTTCTCTTCCAGCAGTCTTTTGGGCCAATTTGGCCACATTTACAGTCAATTTTGTAGCTTTTGTAGTTGAAGTTTCAGAAACTCTTTTGATTATTAACCCTCCCCTTAGGTTTGGTCTAATATCAGTAACATAGGGCACGGGCCAACCTAAACTTAAGAAGTAATAAAGTTAGTCAAAATATTTAACTCAATTTATAAAAATGGGCCCGGCCTAGATGAAACAATGAGACATAAGTCCTTTTAATACCCACTCCAAAAAGGTAATGGCTGAATATATCTCACCCAAGGTTTTGCATGGAACATTAGGATTTTTATGAAAGCCAAGGTAAAACCAAACCTTAGGTTCCTCCCAAACAATGTAACAAGCCAAGACAAGGGAAAAACATAAAGGAAATTCAAAGAACAAGATTTGAAACTCCATAAAATCCACCGTGATGCACACCAATCCACCAAGTTATAGTTACAAGATAGTGGGTGGATTGGTGGATGTCATTTCTATTTAGCCCTCAAACCCTTACATAGGCACAACAAGGCAGTCCCTATATTTGATTGTTTTCTCCCATAAAACAGTGATTGAGAACTTCAAAACAAATGCAAATGAAAGGGAACACATATATTTATCTACACCAATGATCTCAGAGAATTTCAAGCCTGTATGGATCCAAACTACATAGAAGAACTTCAAAAAATTTGAAAAAACACAGAAAATTACTTCAAGAACGTGGTATGTGATATGAAATTTTGGTATCAACTCCTCCAACAATTGCAATGGGATGGGAATACAATATTATAGAAGTGGGATAAAAAATGCATCGTTTGAAGCATCAAACCAATATGCAAAGATGAAAGAAAGTTCTAACCCCTTAAACTGATTTTTTTTCTTTTTACTTTAAGTTTGTTGGGTAGCCAATTCTTTTAAGTTATCAAATCCTACCGTCATACATAATCAAAATGATTTTGTTTCAAATGACTATGAGCACTGAATTTCACTATTTGAAGATGTTGAAACCTTGTCATAGAGAATTAAAACATTGATGCAACCACTCATCCTACCTTAAAACATAGCAAAAGTCTCCTACCAATTAGACATAGGAAGATTTAAGATGACTTAAACAATTTTTATTGCCAAAGCATAAACTTATGATGAATTTACCAGGCCTAGTACACACTCCCTCCCTGTTAACCACTTAGACATATGGAAATTAAATGTAAATTTTTTGCTATTTTTAGTCATGTAGGTGTACAATAAACCACTTGGTGGTGTTTACCTTCAATTTTATTTACTTGAATGAAGAGAAAAATTCCTTTGATTACAATTAGATAATACATTTGATGCCTTGGTTGTGTAACTGGTGGACCATAGTCACATTTAACACTTGTTACAAAGTTTTGGAGTTAAAACATTAAGTAGATTTGATTTGTGATGGAAAAATTTGGATGGTAGTAACAATAACTTGCAATCTATCAAGACTTGATTACCTTATAACCTGTCAAATTCTAGCGATGAAATGATAGATTAATCATAATGTCACCTTCAGATCACATCACCATGAAATAACTTCATCCAACATCCTTATGAGTGTAGGTACCACCAAATAGGTATTTGTCAAATTTGTCTTCCTCGAGCGAGGGAAATTCAAGAAGAGAAGAGGAAAGTGAGACATGTAGTAGGTCTAAAAGAGGGAGATCAACTAAAGGTCAAAAGATTAGAATAAAATTTCGTAAACGCATGGAATTTTTTCTTGTTGAAGGGGGGTCATGTTCTTATGATGATGAGAGCATAGGCGACATCGAGGTGCTCTTGAGGTACAAAAATCTACGGAAACAATGGGTACCCAAGGAACTTCCTCCAATAAACACTGATCTTTATGTCAACGAGAGGATATATTGCATAGCACCATCATCATTACATGGTTTGTGCCTATTTTGCATGGACAGCATAAAGGTCTATTACGAAAAAGTTACTGAGTTGATGGAGTATGTTGGACCCTGTTACAGTTACAAAGATTGGATGCAGCTGGTTTGATATACACAAAGTATGCGTAGGTATGCACTATCAGCAAATTATATACAACTAAAAGATAAGGATCAAAATAAAGGAGTGGCTAGGTACATCGACAGCAGGCCAAAAGCATCAAGGAATATTACAAGGTTTATAAATAGTACACAACTTGGGTCAACAAATAAGCAACCCAATTCTATATTCGAGGCACGAGAGGGAAACCATGTATTCATATGTACGATAAAATAAATAACTGCAGGGGAAGATTTGCTAATCAATTACAATTTCAATCGCTTAGATACAAACACAATTACTATGGGAGTGGTATGTACTATATACCATTTTACCCAACCTCCAATTAATGACTCCAATATAGCATTTTATTATTATGTTTTTTTTCGTAAGTCTATTGGTTTCATTTCGGTAATGTTTTTTATATTTAATTTTTGGCACAGCGGGACATTGATCATACAAGGAAGGCTATCGGCTCAAAGCACAGATCATGATCCATCTTCAGGCGCTTCTATCTGACAGGTTTACCTCATTGTAATTATACAAATTAGATACGAGCAAAATTTTTTATTATTATGTTTTTTTCATGAGTTTATTGGGTTAATTTCGATAATGTTTTTAATATTCTTGTTGCAGTCGGCTAATCGAGGAAAGGCACTTGCAGTAAAGGAGAGCATCCATATGCAAGTGCAGTCACTATTATGCGATGATGACATCGCATTTTCCACAAACCTTGTGGATATGATGATGAAGGCCCAAAAAAAATGCAATGAATAAATCCTTAAATTGGTATTCATAGTGCCTCAAATAGATGAGATAAGAGAAAGGGTTAAAATATTGTCTGAGAGAGCACAGAACTTGCAAGTAAGTTGTCATGAGATCTTTAATTATAACATAAGTCCATTCATGGTTTTATATTTTGTACTCTTTTATGTCATGAACTAAAATATGTGTTGTTTTTACAGGATTATTTGCGTCCTCATCATGTTGTTGGCCATGATCAAGGTACTACAAGTGTTGCCCGGGAAGTAGGGGTCAGTACAAGTGTCAATATTGATCTTCCTACGCATACAACACATCATCCAACCCCATCATCCGTGCCTATATTGTCGATTGAAATTTTGACAACACATACCATGCAAGCATTTGGTAGTTCACCGTCTGGTAACGAACACGTACCACTACATGTGTCAGTACCTTTGGATACAGAGGCCACTACTACTAATGATGTTTTAGCAACATTTCCTGGATCTTCCCATATTACTAGTATGGGAACATTTCCGGTCAAATTTCTAGTGACCAGGGATTTCCTTCCCATAAAGATAGAGGTCCCAAGTACTTTAAAATGTTTTAATTATTAATATATATAATCCAATTGAAATTTACTTATTGATCACTCTTTATAGACTAATGATCCCATGATCATTTTGTAGGAAATGATGTGTTTAATAAACATCTAAGTGATCTTACATTAGAGCTCTTCGTACCCACCATACGTACACGGTGGAATGCCCAAAATCAAGATTTAAAAGATGAGCTCATTAACTGTTTAGTTGTGTTATTCGATAATAAAACATTCAACCGAACCAAGTTCTTTAAGAAAGTTGGTACCTATCTAAAGTATGTGAGGGACCAATATAGGTCACATTTACAGAAGAATAGAAAGTACGAGCATCCCCCCATGATTCTAGAGAAGGGAGTGGAAGGACTTGATGTCGGATGGAAAGGAGAAGGCTGAAAAGAAAAAAGGAAAGACAACACCGGGCCAAGGAAGGTATGTGATACTATCAACAATTTAATTATATAGTGATTACTCTTTCTTTTTACATAATCTAATGTATTTCAATTTTTTCATAGGCTACTCGACACATCGAAGGCAACAAAGGCAAGACTAGAAAAACATGGGTAGCACAAACTTGGCTCTAGTGGTTATATGAAAATAGCCACATGATTTGTAAGTATCAATAAATGAAATATTGCATCCAAATAATAAATTGCAAACAATTTTGGTTTTATCACACCATAGAAGCAAAATTCATGATCGCATGCAAAAATGTAGGGCTTTGATTTCAACAGAGTGCCCACAGAAGAGGACCTGAAGATTGCCTTCCACCAAGGCTATGGAGCCCTAACTGAACAGCTAAGAGTCTCGACTGGGAAAACACAATCTTCCACTACATCCAACACGCAGGTAAATAAACTCAATAAAGTTTATTTCAAATTGAATACTTGTGCAATCTGTTCAATATTAATTTCCACCATAATAATGTGCCTATTTGTTTTACACAGATAAGCAATGATAATACTGCACATGACATTGGAATGCAGCCTGGTGAGGGTGGAGCGCAACCTCCGATGAAGGCCATGGTGTGCATCCCGGTACTAGATGTATTCATGTGCTATACAAAACGCAGTATGGATTAATACAATTAAACATCTTTAATTGCATTTAGTGTATTAATCAATGTAACCTTTCATGTTTCAACTTTAGAGCATGTAGAGCATGATCAACATGTTGAGCATGATCAGGCTAGACAAGATCAGGAACATGATGTGGCTCCATCAGGTAAACAGGACCACTCTAATGTTCTTTTAAACATATTTAATTGCAATTAGTGTATTAATTAATGTAATCTTTCGTGTTTCAACTCCAGATCAGGATTTAGAGGGTGTTCAGCATGTTGATCATGAGGCTATAAGACAATATCAGGAACATGATGTGGCCCAATCAGGTAAAGAGCACCACTCTGATGTTCTTTTAATTAATGAAATACGTGTAACAATAATAAAAAAACATATCAATTTAACATTTCTTTGCTATTGCAGCAGACCCCCCCTTGCAGCGACGTCCACGTTGTGAGTACATGACTAGGCATACATTAAGATCACGAGCAGAGCTCAGAACAACTGAAGGGGGGACAGATGATTTTGAAAATGATACTCCACTTCAACTTTTTTAAGCTGCAAAAAAAAAAAAAGTGATTGTAATCATATTATGACAACCATATTTTTGATAATATGTAAAAACTGAAAAAATGAATGTTATATGTTAATGTGAATGTGAATGTTAATGAATGTTATATGTTAATGGATGGTGAATGAATGAATGTGAATTTGTATAATGAATGAATGTTATATGTTATTAATGCAGGATGAATGAATGAATGTTATATGTTATTAATGGATGCATGAATTATTAATGTTATATGATCGGGTATGGGGAATTGAGAGTGATGTGAGGGGGGGGGGGGAAGGGCCAAATGATCTTTCACCTTCATGTGGTTGGCCCTGTTAAGTACAGAATATTAAACTATTCTCAAAATAAAGAGAAGCTCAATAAGGTAAGTAATGCACTTTTCAATATAATAAATGCATCGTTTGAAGCATCAAATCAATATGCAAAGATGAAATAAAGTGCTAACTTTTCACTATGAACATTGTGTTGCATAACAAGTTAGTGGAAATTTTGACAACTTTGAAGGGTTTAGAGGCTCAATTGAGATAGATACACGGATATTTGGATCTTGTTGTTGATGGGAGGCTTCCAATTAACCATGAAATTTTGTACCATCTGCAAGTATGCTAAAATATCTCTACTTACATTCATTCAACTTACTATAATATAATATCTGACAAAAATCTCCTTTTCATTATACTTAGATGGATTTTCATGCCCTGTTCCAAAGCACATGTTTTAAAACAGGAAAGAAGGATGCTAGCAAGGGTTAAGGAATTTGGCTTTACACCTGCCAATTGCATAGTTTACTTCATTCATCTAGCATATTGCCAATGCATTTCACAATTGTTGGAATCATACACTATAATTACAGAACTAGTAAAATTAAAATATGTAAGTTTCAAATATGGCATTACATATCTTTCTATGATTTTTTGAATGAAAATATTAAAATGGAGAATTATTAATAAAAAAATCTGCATAATTTCTAAGAGATCGGGGAATGTTTTTGCAGAGTTATCTTGAATATATTTAAGACAAAATTAACTTATAGAGATTGAAGCAGAATATAGGTAGTCTAAAATCACCAGTCAACACATATTAGTAGTATCTCAATTCAAGAGAACTAGGTCCACTATCCGTTAGCCAGTAAAACAAACAAAATCAATTCATAAGATTATTCTGTTCTAATAGGGTTGATTGGTTGCTTCTTTCTTTTTTATTGTTAGGAAGTCATCAATATACACTTGGTTTTCCCACCTTCTCTTGCCTCGTGGCCAGAGATTTTTTGCAGAAGGCATCAAAGTAACCTTCAAGATTGACAATAGCAATGAGTATAAGGTTAGTATAACTTAATGCTAATTGGGTATGATTTTATTTTTTCAAGACCAATTTAGATTCATTTTGTGCTCACACTACTTTTATTTACATTTATGTTTTTCTAATATCCATTTTCCTTTACATTCATATTCTTCTATACATATTGTGTTTACAATAATGTTTTTCTTAATTTAATCTAGGGGAGAGGACCCAGTACCTGAGCAACTTTCAATGTCATGCTATTAGGATTTACTGTGAATCTAATCCAAAGTTTTTCATTGTTGCTCGAGGCCATATTGTAGTGCTTTCTCTAGGAGGCCCACATGATCCCCATCAGGTATCTTCTTTTTGTAGTCTCTAAATTTCTTAGAAGAAATCAACAACTAACTTGTCTAAATGTGGCTCCTTGTTTACACATTAATATCTCTTTTGGCAGCAATGGATCAAAGTGGATTCATGGGGTCTTAAAGAGAAGGCTCTCAAACATGGAGATCGAGTAGGACTAGGTAAAACCATTCATAATCATGTTCATATTATTTTATTTATTTTCTAATAGCTAAGTATCCAAGATAACATTCTGTATTTTTCTATTGAATTTCCAGAGTGAGAATAATTTTGGGTTTGCAATCCTATTTTTTAGTACACTAGCTAAGTATCCAAGATGCATTGTAGCTACTCTTTCTCACCAAATTTCTTATTTTCCACAAATTTAGATTCTAGTGTGTAGTTTAATATTCACTAGTTTGATTTTTTCATTTTTAGGAAAATTAGAATCCAGTTTGTAGGTTGTGCTTGTGGTCCATAGTAGTCCCCTTGATCTCATGACTCATCATAGGTTTTATATTTTGCTCCAATTGTTGATCTACATCAAATAAGGCCATCATAATATCATTCATAGCCTCCATATTCTACAATTATTCATTGCTCATTTCTCATACATAGTGTAACATTAGAATAAGTCTTTGATAAGATCTGCAGCTAGAACAAACAATTGTTAATCCTAATCTAAATCAAAACTAATCTAAAAATATAACAATAAAGAACAAATATGAAAACATGATAAAAACTAAACAAACTGAATTGATCTCACCGAATATGCATTCATTCCTTTGAATTATCTCCATTGCTCTTCTCCATTTTTCCTTTTTAGTATTCTTGCCCTCAGATTTCTGTGTTTGAATGCAAGTATAGCTGTGTTGAGTGTCTAAGCAAAATATCGAAGAATGGTCTCTTCTCAAAAATTTATAATGATTTTGGGAGAGGAGGAATAATGATTATAACAGGCCATTTTATAGATTTTGTGTTTTCGAACGATTGGCTCAGATTGAAAGAGAGATCGACGGATGAGATTGATGAATGCCATGCGATGTGAGTTCTATCTCAAATAGAACGTGAGTTAGAACACGAGTCAGGAAAGACTAAAAATAGAACAAGATCTTAATCTTCAGTTAAGAATCTTCAAAAATAGAAGAAATAGACTTTGAATGTTAAAGACAAAGTCAGAAATCAAAGATGAGGAATTTGAATGCATAATTAAATTAATTAATTAAATAAATCATATTTAATTAATAGATGCATACATGCATATGATTTAGAATTAGATAATCGACTAGGTGTGACGGAGAGTCTTCCTATAGAGATGATCAGCAGTTAAATTCAGAGATAACTGAAGAACTAAAAATAGATCTCAAGTCAGAAGGTAAGTGAATGATTAGATAACTGATTGATAGAGGAATGTGACATAAATGAATTAAATGTGAATTAAATGTTAATTTATTTCAACATTCGAAAAAAGAAGATTTAATTAAATAAATAAAGATAATTTATTTAATTTGACTCTCGAAAAGGGTGGAATTGAATAATTAAATAATAAATATTTAATTATAGTTGAAAAGGGAATTAAATGAATAATTAAATAAAGATATTTAATTATAGTTGGAAAAGTATGATAAAAAGAGGGTTTAATTAAATAATACATATTTAATTAAGAAAGAAGAATTAATTAGTTAGGGACATAATTAAACAAATATGATTTATTTAATTAATCAAGTTGAATAAAGATTAATAATGAATTAATTAAAAAGGGGTATTTAATTAATAGAGGAAAATGTATTAGAAAGGGTAATTAAATAATTGACATTATTTAATCATGACCATGGACTATAGAAAATTATGTCGAATATGTACTCGCAGGCCTAAACCAATTTTCGATATCTACACATAGTAACCAAATAATGCAAGCCTAGAGCTTGGACTGCAGATGTATGCAAATAATGATAAATCCCTGCCTCTGTAAGTCTAATTAAACACAACAACTGAAATATTGTTTGATATTTTAAACATTCATATGACTATCCTTTTTGTACCTTGTAAACACTTACTCAACGCATACAATAATTTATTGAAATGAAAAGTTGAATGGCCTCTTAACTCTTGACACTAATGTCATTGCATTTTTCCAAATAGGATTAATCATATTATGATCTAAATTTTCATAATGAAGTCTTCCAATCCATCTTTTATATCTGAGCATTGATGACAATCCATCTTGTCTTTTACTACCCTTATTAAATGCTCATGGTCTTGGCACATCAACTTTATCTCTTTGATTGACCTATCCTTATGTCCTGCAATTATGCCTATGGATGCACTTTGGAGCCTCCTACTATTTTTAAATATCACCTAGAGTCACCCCAATAAGTATTTCGATCCATCTGTATATTCATTGACAAGAGATCATATGTCTCTAGGATATTCTATAGTTTCCCCGACATGGTGAGTCTCCACGATGATTATTCTTTCAATCTCAACTATGTCGCCAAGATTTCTACCAATGTAATATTATCGGTGTCACATAGCGGGTTGAGTAGACATTCCGAACTTACTCTGATGCTATATGTCTTGTCGATATGCTTCCCTCATGCTTCATCAATGAGACAAGATGAGTATCTCGCCGATGACAATTCATTGCTGAGACCACATGCTAGTCCTCTTGATATATATTTTCAGGCAATTTTGATCGTAGTAACAGTCTTGATCTTTCACCGATATGCGTCAGATGAATTTGAAATATATCTGATGAACTTTCATCATAATGACTTGCCTATTTCATCGTGCATTCGACAAACCTCTGTCGTTATTTCGATATGTACTATGTCGCCAAGACTCCTGCTAATGTAAACTTATCAGCATCACATAGAGGGTCGGGTAGACATTCAAAACTTACTCCGATGGTATATGTCATGCCGATATACTTCCCTCATGCTTCGTCAATGAGACAAGATATGTATCTCACTGATAAACCATCATCACTAAGACCACAATCCAATCCTCTCGATATATTCTCTTAGGAATTTTTTGATCATTGTAATAGTCTTGATCTTTCACCAATATGCCTACATTTCAACGAATAGTTTTTTTTTTTAAATTGCATTGTTTTGTTGCATTAACGATGAACCTCAAAAAGTGTCTAATGAATTTTCAATGTATCTGACAAACTTTTGTCGTAATGACTTGCCAATTGCGCCGCGAGTTTGACAAACCTTTTTTGCTATTTCAATCTGAAGTATGTCGCCAAGACTCTTGCTGATATATGCTTATCAGTGTCAGATAGCTAGTCAGGTAGACATTCAGAACTTACTTCGATGCTATGTCTTGATTATATGCTTCCCTCATGCTTCATCGATGAGACAAGATGTGTATCTCGTCGATGACACTTTATCATTGAGACCAAAGTCCAGTCCTCTCGATATATGTTGTCAGGCAATTTTAATCATTGTAATAGTCTTGATCTCTCACTGATATTTGCAATATGTCAAAAATTTCATCGTAATGGCGATGAACCTCTATTATTAATCTAACATTTTGGCCAAGGTATGCCAACTGTGCTCCACACGTTGTGCATTGTTAGATCGACAACATTGTCATTGTGGTTCTGAAAAATGCATGTTGATGCTCTGAAACTTCAATGGAGGCATGCAGCCCATGCTCCGGCCACTGCTCATTGCTTGATCGATGAAGTCTGAATCTCGATTTCGATGATCTTAGGTTGTGAGTGCAACATTTTTCAGCTCATTGGAATATAGACGAAATTTGAGCGACGGCACTGATTTTTGTGATTCATCGGTCAGCCAACAAAACAGTGTCAAAAGTGTAATGAACATCCATCGAAAATTGGAGCCAAATTCAGTAGTGCCTCAACCCTAAACCCTTAAACATTCTACCCTCTACCCTCAACCCTAATCTTTCAACCCAATACCATAAATCATCAAACCTATAGGTCCTCCACCCTAATCCCTCAACCCCTATTCATTTCTCTCTATCTATACATCTCACCTCTCTCTCCCTCCCTCTCTCCTACCCTCTCTAATTGTCTCTATCTACCCCCTCCCTCTTTCTACATACCTCTTGCTCAATCAGTCCCTACCACTCTCTCTTGCTCCCTCTATCTATCGCTCTCTATCTCCCTCCCACTACCTCTCCATCACTCCCTCTCTCTCCCACTCCCTTTTAGGGTTTAGAGATTAGGGTAGAGATTTTTATTAGGTTTAAGGATTTAAGGGTTGAGGGTAGAGGGTATTGGGTTGAGGGTAAAGATCCAATACCCTCTATCCTCTACCCTAATCCCTCAACCCAATACCCTCAAACCATATCCATTTCTCTCTATCTATACATCTCACCTCTCTCTCCCTCCCTCTCTCCTACCCTCTCCTTCTTTCTACATACCTCTTGCTCAATCAATCCCTACCACTCTCTCTCACTCCCTCTATCTATATCTCTCTATCTCCCTCCCACTGCCTCTCCATCACTTGGCCTATTTGAAGAAATGGGTTTGAGAAATGGGGTCTCCTAGTGATTTACATCACTGGAAGACCCCATTTCTCGGACCCATTTTTTCAAACAGGCCACTACATTGCCAATTTCACCAAATTGGCAAGCCAATGGGCCCACTAGCTTGCCAATTCAGTGAAATTCGCAACCTAACTTGCCCTATTTGAAAAAATGGGTCCAAGAAATGGGGTCTTTTAGTGATGTAAATCATTGGGAGATCCCATTTATTAAACCCATTTTTTCAAATAGGCCACTACATTGCCAATTTCACCAAATTGGCAAGCTAGTGGGCCCACTAGCTTGGCAATTTGGTGAAATTGGAAACCTAACTTGCATGTTTGAAAAAATGGGTCCAAGAAATAGGATCTCTCGGTGATGTAAATCATTGGGAGACCCCATTTCTTGGACCCATTTTCTCAAGCAAGCCACTACATTCCTAATTTTATCGAATTGGCAAGCTAGGGTAGAGGGTTTTAGGGTTTAAGGGTTAATGGTAGAGGGTAAAGGGTTAAGGGTAGAGGAGTGAGTGAGTGAGTGAGTGAGTGAGTGAATGAGTGAGTGGGGGTAGGAGGGAGAGACTTGAGAGAAAGAGAGAGAGGGAGGGAGTGGGAGATATATAGAGGGTAGAGGGTAGAGGGTAGAGGGTTTAAGGGTTTAAGGGTTAAGGGTAGAGGGGAGAGAGAGACTTGAGAGAGGGAGAGGGAGTAGGAGGGAGATACTTGATCTAAATAGAGGGTAGAGGGTTAAGAGTAGAGGGTTTAAGGGTTTTAGGTTTAAGGGTTTAGGGTTTAGGGGTTAAGGGTTTAGGGTTATGGGTAGAGGGGAGAGAGACAGAGTGAGAGAGAGAGAGAGAGGGAGAGACTTAAGAGAGGGAGAGGGACTAGGAGGTAGAGACTTGAGAGAGAGAGAAAGAGAGTGAGTGGGAGAGATATATATGGTAGAGGGTTAAGATTAGAAGGTAGAGGGCCAACTATTTTTCCAACTCAATGAAATTGACAATCTAACTTGGCCTTTTTTTAAAAATGTGTCCAAGAAATGGGGTCTCCTGGTGATTTACATCAAGAGAGACCCCATTTATTGGACCCATTTTTTCAAACAAGCCACTACATTTCCAATTTCACCTAATTGGTAAGCTAGGGTAGAGGGTGTAAGGGTTTAAGGATTTAAGGGTTAAGGGTAGAGGGTAAAGGGTAGAGGGGAGAGAGATAGAAGGAGTGAGAGAGAGAGAGACACTTGAGAGAGGGAGAGGGGGTAGGAGGGTGATACTTGAAGAGAGAGAGAGAGAGAGAGAGAGAGAGAGAGAGAGAGAGAGAGAGAGAGAGAGAGGGAGGGAGGGAGTCACTGTGAGAGGGA
>VCHN02003030.1:0-15230 GCA_007115665.2 Sequoiadendron giganteum
ATAATAGAGAGTATGTTGTTTCTGAACAATTCCTACGTGGAAGAGCACTTGTTGGTGAAGTTCATCTAATGAGTGAAGTTGTGCCATCTGTTCTTTTTGTGCATTAGTCAAGTTCATACCCAGATGGCCTGCAGTGTGAATATATTTACCTTAAACTCAATAGGAAGAACAACTCTCTTACCATAGACAAGATCATAAGGTGTCAAAATAGTGTTAGTTTTTCACATAGTACGGTAGATGATGATGGTATACCTAATTCTTCTCTAGACCTTACAGGGGGTTCAAACGATTTGGATCACCAAAGCCTTCACAAAAACTTCTACACAAAATTCAATAATGAAGAATTTATGCACACATCCTCTTTTGAATGATGCACAAAGCCTCCACTACAACACGACACAGTTTGTTGATGGGCCTTGCAGTGATGCGGGTGATTCACTGCATCATCCCAAAGCCCAACAACAAATCGTGCAGTTTGTTCCACTGCAACACCACACGATTTGTTGTTGGGCCTTGCCATAATACGGGTGATATCACATTTCTTTGAGGAATTTTTTAAAATAGTTCACTTGCATTGTCTATGATTCCACATTTTCATTCAATTTAGGTTACCAACAATCTATTTGCATGAATTTGTCCTTGATAGACTACAACAACCTCATGAGCATAGGGTTGTTGCAGAAATTAGACCGAAAGGCAAAGTATTAAGAAACAAAAAATAGAAATTATTTGTTGGTATCATGGAAGAATGAGAGCATGATCCAAAGGAATTTTAAAGAATCCATTTGTTCAAATTTGGAGGAATTTAATAGAACAAATTTTTTGGTGGTTTCTAGCGAAGGGGTGAGCTTGTTGGAGAAATTGGTAATGCCTCTAACCAAACAAAAGAATGATTTTTAAAGAGGTTCTCATCTAGAATGTGAATCCATTGATATAATTCAAACCCATATTAGATTTACAAGTTTTCTAAACGTTTTTTTTCTATTTTAGGAATTTTTATGGCACCATAGCTGCTCACAATCCATTTTGAATTAAAAATAATCAAGTGTGATGAAAAACCATCCTTCCCAAATCTGTCATCAATAGTAAGTCTCTATGTTTTGTGATAGTAGGAATTAGCCCAAATGTTTGACAAAATGTCTATTTATATGAAGTTGTGATTTGTAGATTATTTTAAATGTTTAGAGTTAATTTTGATAAATTGAGTCTTCTAGAGCTTCTACCCTCTCATTAAATGAAACTTGATCAGTCATATAATCTATCTTCTTGCTTGATCTAGTTTTGAAGATCAAGTGTGAGATTTTTATTAAAAATTTCCTTTAAAATATGGAAAAGACATTCATCAAGCTGACAATGGAGGACAATCTCTTCATAAAAGATAGTTAAGTATTCAAGACAATGACCTCCTTGACAATAATTCATAACTCCACGGTGACCTTGAAGGTAGTGTTGACTGCTATACAATGACCCCTATGAAAGATATAGAACATGAAGATAAGAGGGGGAGTCCAAGAAGGTAAATGCAAGGACAATGATAGTCATATGAGAATGAAAACAAGGATAGTCATTAATGATTGAGATAAATATATTAATAACCATGATTTAGGATTTTTAATGTATCCTTAACATAGAATTTATGACTGCGATTTTAAATGATTACAATAATTCTTGAAGGACACTGATCTTGTTGATAGTCCTCATGAATGAAATGAAGAATGTTGTATTGTTGTAGTCTTAATTATCGTACTATGACCTTGGATGAAGGCCTTAAGATAGTACTTTAGGAATTTGATTTATGTATTTAAAAGTGTGCTAAATGAAGTCTTAATGACTGTGACTATGCTTTGCAATGAAGCTAAACACCCTATGGTTTTTCCACATTAAGTGTAATGGTTTATCCTTAATGAAGTCTTGTGACTATTCTAGTTCTCAATGAGTGTTATGATTATGGTTTGTCCATTTAACAATGGCCAAAGTTTTAAAGAGGAAAGTATAGATAAAGGACATCATTTATACATGTAAGGATAGTCATTTCATACCAGTAACTATGATTATAGTGTGACCTAAGGGAAGTATTTATGGTTGTACTATGGATCCTAATGAAAGACATTCATTAGGAAAATTAAAAAATTAGTCACAAATACCTTATGAGGACATTTAACCTAAGGGTGACCTGGGATAATAAACTATCAATGATTAAGGCATGAGAGACAATCAAGGGGTATTTTGTCAAACATTAGTGAAATAGAGGAAAACCAATACTAATTGAGGATAGTCATATTATCATCATTACAATAGGAAATCCCAGTATGAGGAGAAAATTTTTCATTGTATTATTTCATAGTCAAAGATTCAAGGGATGATAATAACCAAAGAGGCTAGGGTTATAGTGAAAAAGGGCATATGCCAGTCTACAACAAATGGCAATCAAGACAAATGATAAGGGGAGTCATATGTCAAATTTTATAAGACTTTCATAAGCATAAATAGATATATGTCTTGGAGGTTGTTGATAGTGTACAAGACCTCAAGATAGCTTCAAATTGGATAGTCGCTTCATTGATGATAGTGATAGGACTATCAAGGAAGAAAGAAGATTCAAAGGATAGTTTTATAGTGCAGTGGTATCCAAGGATTTAACAGTAGTCCATGGATTTATTTTAGACACTAAATGCATGAAAGTGGTTGAAGATAACAATGCATAGAATAGTGAAACCATGAGGATTAAGGTAGATATGGAATGGAGATTTGAGATGAAAGGCTTCCAAGAAAGGTTATTTATTACAAAGGGTAGACTTCAAGGGTAACAAAGCATTAAAGGCAAGAAGATAGTCACTTCATCATAGATGAAAATACAAGGTTCAATTTAAGGATAGTCAAATGATATAGGGAAGTAATTGAAGTGTACTTACCTTCACATAAAACTTAAGACAATCATGACAAAGGGTAGTTTCAGACTTTAAAATGACAGTCCTTTGTGCCTTTGCATCACAAAATGATAGTTTTCAATTGTAAAGAAGAAACGGTCATCAAAGACAAATCTATAATAATAAAAATAATATATGAAAGGGTTTGAGATTAAAAGGAAAGTGAAAACGATGAGTTCAAAGCTAAAATATATGATGCATTATTTCAAATACTAATGAATTCTCTTGCACCGATCACTTTAGAGAATATAGTTATCTAAGTTCATGTAGTTTCAAGCATTATTTTAGATTTATGCATGCAAAATTACCAAAACTAGCTAACATTGTTTTATAACACCATTAATGAATAAAGGTTACATAAGTGAAAGTTGTTTGAGGATGAGAATAGCAAGGTTTCGAGGTTGAAGGTCCACCAACAAACTATTTGAAATCCAAAGCGTGTTATGATAAAATCATTCATATAACATTCAACTATTCACATGCAATAATTATTTCTTTAATACTAGTTGAATACCTGTGGACTCAACGATATAAACATATTGGGGTCTACAAGAATGGTGCATGTATCATCAACACTCAAACCCTAAATTTTCATCATATTCATTCTACTAAATTAGTTATTCTTGCATTTCAAAATAGAATTTAATAAACATAATTAAATGGACTTGTTGAATTTCACTTGAGTATCAATGTCGAATATTTCATATAGCAAGGTAGCTATCATAAACCTCTACTTTGTATCTCATGTATGTTGTGTAGCTACATCCTGAGCACTCTCACCATCATACATGAAAAATACACCGCAAGAGTGACAATGGTGGACTAGAACTCTAGGCCTAGAAGTCGCAACCGCATCAGGCTCTACTAGAGGTCTCGTACACTATACAATGCTTTGAGTGATCAAGCTAATGGAGTCCAATGTGTCGACCTCAATTTTTTCCTTCACAATGGATTTCAAACTATTTCTCAATGTTGTATGAATCTAATTCAAAAACATTCATGAATATTAATGATATACACCATGTCTTTCATTTTAGTAATGTTCTTGTATAGAATATTGGTCTTAAACCATCTATAGATTTGAGATCATTAATAGATGAAATTTTGTTAGTTCCTTATCTTGGTTGTTGCATGAGATAATACTATCTTTGTTAAAGTTGTCAACAATTTTCATTTACCACTACCATATAACCTCTCTATTTTTTGTTTAGTTTTTAATAACTTCAAATTTCATAATAGTATTTTATTTTGTCTTTGGTGCTCTTTACACTAATTTTCTTTTATTTTATACCTAACATATACACTTCTATTAGAGAATATAGAAAGAGAAGATAAAGTGAGGTCTATCATAACATTATTTCCACAACACCATTAGTCTCTAGCGTCTAAGATCATTGATGCCTTAGTATGAAGATTATTTATTTTAGTTATTTCAATTAGAATAGCTTGGTAGTTTTAGAGTAGAATAATTGATGTTTAATTTATTTATTTTTATATCCCTAGAGTAAAAGAATGAAGAATCAAGTTTGTCAATTTTTTGGCTATGTATTGTATTTTTATTAAGAAAAAGATTAGTTTGAGTAGAAAATTAGAATGAGGAAAAGAACTATATTTTTATATTATTATTTAAGAATAATTTTAAATATATAATTTGAGTTGAATAACAACACACATTTTAGAAAGCCTCATGATTATGCACTTCAATTACATGGAGGTGGGCTAAGAAACATTCACACTCCCTTATTCCAAGTTTGACAAGATTGATGATGGACTTTGGAAGAGATATGCTTATATCAGAGTTGTGTAGCGAAGTGGTAGAACAATGATTCTAAGGTTGATATGGGTCCCTAGCATTCAATTTTGGTATGTAGGTATGGATTGCTTGGGAACAAGAAATCTCTAGGATGGGAGGATTGTATTGTCCCCAATTTGGTTGGGTCAACCAACCCTAATTTCTATACAACATTTCATTAGAATACTGGTCAGAGGAATGTTTAGAAAAATTCAAAAGATCTTTGGTAACACTAATAAAAATTAGCATCCCTTTCTTGGAGAGTAACTCATATTTGTATACAAGGATGCAAATATAAAAAATAAAACAAATTCCTAAAGAAATAAACCTAAAGTCTAAAATAGGGATATGGAGGTAGGTAGTTGAAGTGGAGGAGCAAAAAATTTATTGTCTAAAATGTGGGTCAAGAAATCATATGACAAAACAATGCAAATAACCCACTGAGAAAAACAAGGAATGGGGGATAAATGACACTAGTTAAAGTGAGGATGGAACTGCTAAAATAAAAATGCCCTAAAAAGTAGGAGAGAATGTCGATCATTTTGAAAGATCATAAACCAGTGAGAAAAATGAAAAGTGACCTTGAGCAAGAGAATGAAGCAAGGAAGGAAGAAAAATTTGTACCTAACCTCAAGCAGAATTAAGAAGATAACCAAAAAAGTATCTTTGAAAGTGACAATGAATAGGAGTGTGATGAGTTAGACATAATATATACAAGAAACATTTCTCAAACAATAGCTAGAATGCTAGAACAAGTTAAAAAATAATAGAAAAAGAAAGGTAAAAAGTCAAATAAGCAAAGGCAAGAAGAATTTTCTCAAGAGAAGGGCATCAAAAGCAACAAAAAATTATTACAAGGAAGAAAGGGAGGAGAGAATTCCCTCAACAAGGAGCCATGAACATAACAACATGGAACATTAGGGGCTTAAACACCCCTAATAAAAGGCTCTTAATTAAGTGCCAGATAGAAATATCATAGCCTAATATAATACTATAGCAAGAAACTAAGATAGAAGAAGTGAACACCAAAATCTTCTTTCTCAGAGGATGGGAGGAATCACTCTCAAAATCATTTGCTATAGTAGGTGGGATGGGAACTATATGGCAAACTACCAAAGTAACAATGCATATAATTGAGAAATAAGAAAAATGGATGATGTGTGAAGCCTCAATCCTAAAGCGCAAACTCAAATTCATCCTCTTTAATATATATGGCCCAACAAGAAATCAAGACAAGGAAAAATTATGGGTTACACTAAGCTAGAAATTATCCAAGGTAGCAAGCCATTTGATAATATTGGGTGGTGATTTTAATGTTTGACTTAGGAAAGAGGAGAAATTTGGAGGATATAGAAAAGTCTCATCATTAATGAATGAATTTGGATGGTTCTTAACTACCAACAACCTCATAGATGCTCAATCAAAGAATGGATTATATACATGGTTAAATAGGAGGGATGGAATGTGTTGTATAAGAGAAAAACTTGACAGATTTGTATTTTCACAGAACTGGTTGGAAAAAAACTACAAGTTGAAAGCAACTATTCTTCCTCTAGTTGGCTCAAATCATCTTCCAGACAAAATCACAATTACATCATAAAAAACTATCAACGAAGCTACTTCAAAGTGGAAAAGATGTGGTTTAGAAATGATTAACTAGTAGACCTAATTGAATGTTGGTGGAACTAAGCACCAAAATGGGTAGAGACAAAAAGCTTCATTTTCACAAATAAACTAAAGTACATCAAAATTAAATTACAGGAATAGAACAAGACAGTCTTCAAAAATATATTTGTTGAAAAAGAAAAGAAGATAAGAGAATTATGGAAGAATAAAGTATGAAATGCACTAACAATAAATCGAATACAAAGATGAATGAAGATAAGTAGAGTTGATAAATGAGCTTAAGACATTAAATAACTAATTTGGAAGACAAATTGAAACAAGAATTTTGATTAAGAAACATGAAGAATTGCACACTTTAATTAAATAAGAGAATTGGAAAATAAGGTAAAATAGTACAATGATGAGACTAAAGAATTGAAGGAAAATATATGTGAAATATGCTACAAAAGATGGATGTTGGGCTCCCAACAATGCTTGAGGGAGGGTATTTTCCTATATATAGTAGGAGAGATATAATAGGCTATAGAAGATGAAAGATGGGCTACTAAAAATGTATGGTGGACTATCTTTCCTCTCTAAGAGGAAAGGTACAACAGATTCTTAATTTTTGTGCCCAAAGCACCACAGTCAAGCTAAAAAATGCCAATTTCAAAACACGTAAAATAGGCTAGTGATTTCTAGGCCTAAATCACTAAAACTATGCTACACAATGTCAAATTTCATGTTGAAAGCAATTGAAACAGACTACATAAACTTGATTTTCAAGTTTTAAGATTCATATATTTTTAGTCATTTGAAGATACCTTCAATTAGACTAATACCATTATTTCCTATTGAATGTTAAAAGAAGAGTAATATAAAACTAATAATATTTTTTCTACAACACCAAAAAACAAAAAACACATAGTCAATAGTTTTTACAATTCAAAACTAACCCAAATATAACCTAATCATTTTTTTCAGGTCTGATTTTCACACATTTTCGAGGCCAAAATCTTTCATCTAGGCCCTCAAAATTAGTTTTTATTATTTTTTTCGTGCTTTTAGAAAGTTGTCTTTAGTAACTTGGAACTCATGTTTCCAATTTGAATTGTAAGTTAACAATTCATCTTACCTTAGTGTTATATTTTTTTTACGAAAAATCTAAGCTCAAAGGTATATTCATGCGAATTACCAAAAACGACAAAATAGGGCAAATGTCAAAAACTATAAAAAATGGTATTTTTTGGTTTTTTTTCAATTTTTAGAATTAAAGGATTCTCTTTCATTGTAGTAGTGGGGATGAATAATAGAAGAATTTAATTTGAAAACAAATTTCAACTTTTTGGATCTTATTAATCAATAATGGCTCAATTTTGTTGAATGTTTCTTTGGTTTCATCAGTTTAAAATATTATCCATACAATATAATTAGTTTATTTATTTATAAAAAAATGAAATTTGAAACTCAATAAGTAATAATCAATTTTAAAATCATACTTTTTTCAAATGAATAAAACTATTTACCATTCTTTAAAGTAAACAAGTTTCACATAGTGGGGAGTACTTGTCTATCTAGCATTATAGCAATTGTACTTGTTGGTTAGTCGATAAAATATTTATCAAATATCAATTTAGGAGCAAGTCAGAAAATAGTTTGAAATAATATATTATTGTAAGTCATATGTATTGTAGCCACATAGATTTTTGTATCATAACAAATAGGATTAGAATTTTGGTTTGAGTTAGAATTAGAATTTAGCTAGGGATTAGGGTTGGAATTAGGATAAAGGTTAGGGTTATAATGAGGGAACTAGGCTTAGGATTCGATTAGGGTTCTTGTTAAATGATTCATTTAAGGTTAGAGTTCAATTTGGGTTTAGGTCAGGTGAGGTTTAGATTCAATTAAGGCTAGGTTTATAGTTCAATCGGTTAGGGTTAGGATTCAATTAGGGTTATGGTTTAATAAGGGTTAGGATTCTAAGATAAAGCTTGAGGTCACAATTAAGTTTAGGGTTAGGGTTAGGGTTAGAGAACTAGGGTAAGGGGTCAATCAAGTTTAGGGTTTAATTAAGGCTATGGTTCAATTAGGGTTAGGGTTCAAATATGAGTTTAAGGTTAGGGTTAGATTAAGGTTAGGGTTAGAGCTAGTGTTCAACTAGGGTTAGGGTTAGAGTAAGTGTTCAACTAGGGTTAGGGTAATGATATGTTTTGGGTTCATTTAGGGTTAAATTAGGGGTAGGATTAAGGTTAAGTTAGGGCTAGGATTCAATTAGAGTTTAATTAGGGTTAGGTTTATAGGATAAATCTTAGGGTCAAGGTTAGGATTAGCGTGTGTTAGGGTTTAGGGTTAGATTTAGGGTTCAATTAGGGATGTGGTTAGGGTTAAGGTTAACTTAGGTTAGCTTAGGGTTCAATTAGGGTTAGGGTTTAATTAAGGTTATAGTTAGAACTAAAATTCCCATTAGAATTAGGGTTCGTGTTAGAATTTGGATTATGAATAGGGTTAGAATTAGAATTATGATTATAATTAGGGTTAGATTTAGAATTAGAATCATGGTTAGGTTTCAATTAATGTTAGTGTTCAATTACTATTAGTGTTACAATGTATTTAGGGTTAGAGTTCAATTAGGGTTCAAGTAGGGTCAGGGTTATGGTTTAATTAGGGTTAGGGTCAAGGTTATGGTTTAATTATTTCTAGGGTTAAGGTTAGGTTAGTATTAGGGTTATGATTTGAACTTTGGGTAGGGTTAGGTTTAGAATTAGGTTAGGATCAATATTCAATTAGGGTTAGGTTTGGGGTAAGAGTTAGGGTTCTAGGATAAAGTTGGGGGTCAAGGTCAAGGCTAGGGTTAGACTGGTTGAAAATGGTTTAACTTGATTATTTGATGTTTGAGTCTCAATAATGAACTATGGTATTTACAAACACCTTTTCCCTAAATATGTTGAATCATAACTATCATGTTCTCCTTAGTCTAACCATTAGATAAACCAATTAAACAACCATGGGAAAATGATTGTGGATAAAAATAAAGTGTGGAAATGAGCCTAGGATGATGTATGCTAATATATGATGTGATAATGGTACTATATTTCTTGGAATTTCCTTTTATCATTCCTTTATCTATAGATTCCTAATAGATATTGTATGGTTCAAATGATCGACTAAATATCTTTAAATATAAAAAAGCAAATAAATCAATATAAAAGGTGTGCTAGGTCAACTCACAATTGCTTGTGGTAAAAAAGGTATGAATTTTAGTTTAGATTATAAAAAATTGAGGTTCAAATCCATAACAATATAAATGACCCTAGTAAATTCTACATCTACTAATTGATCTAAAATGATCAATAGGGAAGATTAGGATTGAGACCAATTTCAATGAATGAACTTGATAAATGGATCAAGAAAAAAGTGAGGCTATGAAATAAATTCATGTAAGAATATACCACTTATAGAATTAATGTTGTGTTAAAGACATCATAATTGAAGACTCATATTATTGGTCATAAGTATGTAATTTTCCCCAAATTATATATAATAAGTACTGAGTTTATGAACATTAATTACGCTTCCGCTAACTTAATCAAGGGTAATTAAATGAGAGAACACAAGTGTCCAATGGAATAAATAAGGGTCAAATATCATAATATCAAATTTTATTTTAAGAAATTAAGTACAATAAAATGATGTGCATAGAACTAGAATTTAAGAAGGAACATTTGTAAGGATGAAGGCTTACAAATTTGATTAACCATAAAATAGAAAATAAATCATCTTAGAGTGTATATTTTGTTCTTATATTTTTTGCAAGTTAATTTTAGTGAAAAATATTTATTTTAATCCTTGCATAATGTTTGCAATATAAAATTAATATTGATTTGTGGTGCATGTAAGGAATCTAGGGATGCATACATATCCTATGGGTTAGACATTCTTTGGGAAATTTTTTATGTTGTATGTAATATGGGGATAAATATTTAATAATGGAAAAATTTAGTACCAAAAGGAAAAACTTAACACCAAAAGTGAGGGGGACACAAATTTTTAAGTTTACAGTATTAGGCACACATTTTTTGTAATACAATTGTACAATTTTTGCCTCTTGAACACTACAATAATTTTTTGTTTCACATAAACTAACAACTTAATCAACCAAGCATCTATGATCTAAAATAATAGTGTTGATTTCAAAAGTTCTTCATTCAGCATGGTGAGGAAAATAAACATCACCAATTATATGCTTATACTCAAAAGTGCTAAGCTCCTATAATTAGTAGAATCCCTAGAACTAGGCCTAAACCTCAAGGTTCATGATGAACCTACCTACACATCCCCTTGTGGTAAATTAGAGGCTTCATAGTTCACCCAACAATATTAGAGGAAGTTCATTCTCTCCTCTTGTATGATATATCTAATCTCACCTCTAAACCATGACTATGCATTAAGCATAAGCTATGAACTTAGTAAATTATAATATAATGATAATAATATTTCCATGAAATGTTGGTTTTATACCAAAAATTACTAATCCATAATGTATAAATATACAAAAATACATAGGGGTTAAATATCATATCATAATTCCAAAGATCACACACACAGTGACTATATCTAGCATACATCACATATACACCAGGTGACTAGCTCATATGCACATCACATTATAAAAATGACTAGCTCATACACACATCATATGTACATCACGCTAGTAGAACCATGATTGGCTCATACACACATCACAAGTATTCATGTGTGAACTAGGTGAATCTTAGCTAATCCATAAAAGTAGCAGGTAGACATCAATCATTAGCACAACCCAATAATTGCTTGTCACTGCTCAAACACCTTAGAGGTTCGCACTTGGGTGGGTTATACATAACATTTTTTTTAATAATGATCAAGTGAGCTAGATAAATATATCACAATCAATAAAACCATGGGCCTATATATAGAGACCTCTAGATATGGAGTTAGATTTCACAAACACATAAGATTTACATAGAACCAACACAAGATGGACTTTACCCAACATGTACATATAATCAAATATTGTCTAGAAAGTAAACAATCTCTTTATCATTGTGCTTACTATATAGAAGTATATTATGTATTAAATACAAGTTATTTGGTTTTCATAACTCAAACAAAACCATGTAATACCCATTTGAGCCTCAAATTGAAGCCTACTAAGAGAGAAGGTCAAATGAATTACCCCAAACCTTAGATTTATTCCCCCATAACCCCCCCCTACAAACTTGAGGTTATAATGTCATCCTTCTTCCATGGAGTTTGTACCCACTTCCAAACGAGATCGAAGTAATACACTGTTCTCCTTACATGGTCTCTCAAGAGATGCCTATACTCAAGTTTCCACATAATCATGGTTTCATTAATTATTAACACCAAAAAGGGTTCCTTTAAATGATTTTCATTAGTTAATAGTTCTGAACGATAAACTGCCACCTCTTAGACTGGTTCAATTACATAGTGAGTCTAGAATGGATTTTTCAATATAGTATTCAAACCTTGGTACTTTTTTCACTCTATTAATTAACCACATATTACTAAAATTATTTGAAATTAATAATTGTCCTTATCCCTTTACTAGCAATAATTACAAACTTGCTCTAAACATAATCAACATTTGAGTCATATTAGAGATATTTGGGCAACATCATATCCTTCAAATCACCATACACTGAATAATAATAATAATGTCTTTCTTAAAGCTTTTATTTCATTTGTGTTAAAATGCAATCCAAATACTCTTATATTAACAAGGTATACCCCTCTAAAATTCCTAACCTACCATGGATAGTCAACAAAAACAAAATATAAATATAATAAGTTAAACTTCAAAACATCCTTCTTACATAGAAGATGATTACGTGTAAAACCTCCAAGTAGCAAGGAAATTTTATTAATTTTCATAGATGCATGAATACCCATACCATTATAGGATAACAAACCTTATCTAGATAGTACCTAGATGTTGGATGTAACTTGTACCATGAAGGTTCGATTTAAGATTCATTCAAATATGCTTCTTGTAATTGCAAATACTATCATGCTAGGACAACAACCATATCATAACATGTTCTTTGATATGATTACCAAGTATTATACGAGAATTCATATTTAAAACTCAACCACTAATCTTCTACTTGGACATGTTAAATAAAAATTCATACTTTATGTCATTATCTTATAATTATTGTTAATAAGCATGGTAAGAACCTTTGTCAATGTCTTAATTTTCTTTTTTCAAGATAAATGCATCGCCTAAGATATAGTGCATTATCCAATCATATGGAGACATTCTTATCTTTTATAATAAATACTGAACACATGATAGTATTTTCTAAGGCTATTGTAGATTTTCAGAGTCAATTTTAGAACACTAACATAATTGAAAGAAATGCTGAAGAAAAATGGTTGTCAAACCTAATATATGTCAAAATAAAGGATTTTCTTTTTAATCTTAATTCAACTAAGTAAAATAAATTTGATTTTTCAAAAATACAACATTTGTTGATATATAATTATACTCCCCTAAAATAATCCAAAACTAAACAAATTTCACAATTGCATAATTAAGTTCAGAAACTAGAACTGTGAAATCCCTGGCTAGCCACGTACTCCCCAATAAAATTTAAAATTTAAATTGAAATCACAACCTATATTCAGGAAAAAAGCAGAAAAGAGGATACAAGAAAGCAACGGTAGGAAGATAACGGTAGGAATTCATGTTCTCAATTAAGTGACTCTACACTCTGCATTTCCTTTCTTTTCCATTTGCATTTCTGATGGGTGTTGATGAAGGCAATCATCATATTGATTCTCCTTCTTCTCCAAAGAACCCACTCGAAGACATTGCAGATAGCAGGGGAAATCTTCTTCTGCTCATGGTAGAGGGAGGAGGAAACGTAGAAGACTTGCTGCTTTGATGGCTGTTCTAGAAAATATTCAGGCCTTAGGTATGTCCTCAACTCTATTTTTAAGATGTTCTTAGTATAAGATTTTATTTATTTCTTATGAATATGTCCAGCATAATGGTTTTATTCAATATGTCCTATTCTCTGTAACAGTTCAAAAGTTTAATAATATGTTGTACAGTTGATTTTGTTGATTAAGTCGAAGGAATTCTTGTTTCACTGTTCTATCGTCTCTCCCCTGTCTCTCAATTGTCATGACTAGCCCACATACACAGATCTAAATGAGTTCCTCTGATTTTTTATTTCAATCTCTATGCTTATAGTTCTCTAATTTCAACTAGACCTTGGTTGTGGACGCAATCTATCCCTTGCTCCATTAGCTACCTTTCTATACACATAAACAGAGTATCAACATGCAGCATATGCTTTCAAGCAATCTAGTACCAAAATTCCCTACCAGAAAGACTTGAAGTGATCCAAGAAATGAGTGCCCAAGCGAGTAACCTGATAATGAATTCAAAGAAAAGGCTCATATTCATGGTCAGCACCTAAACACTGGTTAAATTAAGTAATCAGATACCTTATAAGCCCATAAGTTATACAACAGGGGCCTCATATACATAGTTGATGCGTAGTCAACAGCAGTATGCTCTTTATACCGTCTGTTTCCAACTGTAGTGTTGGTTTATGACAGGTTCACTGTGTTGGTATTTTTCATTTTTGTGATGGCTGTGGTGATTGGGAGTCACACTTATTATTACATCTGAAAAAAATCCATTTTCAATTATGCTTTGATAGATGTCCAAACCCTATTCCAAAGCTCCAATTTGAGCACAGGCAGGCAGGATGCTGATTTGCATTTGTTTAAAAGTTTTTAAAGCCTTTTCAACAAACAAATTTTGAACATGTTTCTCAAATAGCTGTACTCACATAATTCCCAGTCAAAGAATCATATATTCATTGTTTATCTGTATTTATTCGAAGATAGTTATGAATGTTCTTACCATTCCAAGTCTTTCATTGTGGTCACAGTTGATCTACTAAGCATTCACATCCTATTAGTTCACTGAAATGATACTTTCTTTATGACTGCTTTACCGTTTTGTGAAATGAATAGAATGATAGAATGTGCTAGATAAATAGTTGCATACATGCTGTTATTTTCCAGTATAAACTTATTGATTGAAAATGTTACAAAAAATTTCTTTGTCTGGATTGGATTGTTTAGTGCTTTATTTTACTTATACTATTTCTAAAAACTAAAAGCTTAACTGCATTTGATTCTTTCGATTAACAAAATAAGATCTGAAGCAATCAGTCTCCTGGATTCGACTATTGTTTGAAGGCATGCAACTGTTTTTGCTGCTTTGTTTCACAAATCGCTGCTTTCACCATTGCAACCCTTTTGGTGCAAGTGCTAGTATAAATGCTTTTTAAAGTCTTTTCTCCCCAATAGTGAACAGTTGGCCTACCAAATTGCCACTAATATTGACGATTTTGGCCATGACTATACTGCGATTCTGGGGCTTAAGTTGTTTATGTTATCGTGCTATCCTTTCTGGGGTAAGGTAAGTTGCAGAGGCCAAATACCCTCCCACGCTCTACCATAAGAGACCATTTTTTCAACTGAAATAAGATTCTATGTATGAATAAGTTTGAGTTTATGAATTCATTTGTTTAGTTTTTCACGATTTATGAATGTCGCAAGATCAGATCTGAGAATATGAGTCGGTACCTCTGTGAATCTCAACTTTTGTACTTCCTTTTGTCTGGTCTGTCATCAAATCGATCATCAATATGTGGCATTTTGAGTTGATTGTGGTCTTGCCAGTAATAAGGTCATCATGTCTCAGTCTTTTCATCTGATGACTTTTGTAGAGGTAGGGTGAAGTGATCATTAACAAGTCTGATAAAACAAATGATGATGTTCAAGGACAGAAAGGGAGCAGAGAATGATGAAAACAATGG
>VCHN02002905.1:0-15581 GCA_007115665.2 Sequoiadendron giganteum
ATGTCAATGGTAATGCTGGTAAGACTCATTTTGAGTTGTGGTTTGGTTATAAACCTACTATTAAATATTTCAAAATATTTGGAAGTAGATGTTATATCAAGAGAGATGAAGATATAGGCAAGTTTGATGCTAGGAGTGATGAAGGAATCTTTTTGGGTTACTCTACTAAAATCAAGGCCTATCGGTGCTATAATAGAAGATTGAGGGAAATGGTTGAAAGTGAAAATGTCAGAGTTGATGAGCACATTGCTAGATCATCCAGATACTATGGATATGATTCAGATGACCAACATGATAGTATTGATAAAGGAAAGAATGCTCAGACACATAATCAAGTTCAAATTTTTTTGGTGAATCAAGAGAGTCTAGAAGGAGAGGCTAGTGGAAGTGCTGAAGAGAGAAAAGAAGAATCAGAAGTTTGAGAGAATCCTAAAGTTTCGAGGTATGTAAAGCTAAATCATTCTAAAGATCAGATTATTGGGGATAAGAACAAAGGTGTGCAGACTAGAAGAAGAATTGTAGAAGAGTACTATTTGATTTCCAAGACTGAGCCCAACAATGTCAATGAAGCATGTAAAGATGAACACTAGATGGAAGAAATGAAGGAAGAACTGATGCAGATAGAGAAAAATGATACATGGATTCTTGTTCCCAGACCTCAGGATAAAAATGTGAGGGGAACTAAATGGGTCTTTCAGAATAAGTTGAATGAACAAGGTGAAGTGGTCAAGAATAAAGTAAGACTGGTATGTAAAGGGTACTCACAGATGGAAGGTATTGATTTTGAAGAAACCTTTGCCCATGTTGCTAGAATTGAAGTTGTAAGATTGTTTCTTGATTATGCTACTTTTAAGAACTATAAAGTCTATCAAATGGATGCAAAGTCAACATTTTTGAATGGTGAGCTAGAAGAAGAAGTATATGTTGAGCAACTGGATGGATTTCATCTGACTGATAAGAGGGATATGGTTTGCCGATTGAAGAAATCATTATATGGACTCAAGAATGCCCCTTGAGCCTAGTATGCTAGACTAGATAAATACTTGTTGAAGCTTGGATTCAATAAAGGTACTATTGATAGTAATCTATATTTTAAGATGGATCATGATAAAGAGTTGATTATTGAAGTTTGTGTTGATGACATTATTTTTGGAGGTGATGATGATTTATGTATGAAGTTTGTTGATAAAATAAAAAGTTAATTTGAAAATGTCTATGATTGGAGAGATGAAGTTCTTTTTGGGATTGCAAATCACTCAGTTAGATAATGGAATTTTTATATCTTGATCCAAATATGTAAGAGAGTTGCTGAAATTTTTTGGCATGGAAGACTCAAAGCCTGTTGGTGCACCCATGGTAACCGGATCCAAGTTAACACAGAAAATTAGACAAGATATAGCTCAATGATCAGTGGATTTCTTTATTTGACTCAGACTAGAGCATACATCATGAATGTTGTATGTATGGTTGCTAGTTATCAAGTTGATCCAAAGGAATCTCATGTGACTATTGTAAAGAGAATTTTTAGATACTTGAAAGGGACAGTTGATTTTGGCCTTTGGTACCCTAAAGATGATGATCTTACTTTGAGTGCCTTTACTGAGTGTTCTCTGATTGGAGTAGGACATGGATGATAGAAAATTACTAATTAGTGGTGCAGCTATTTTCTTGAGGAAGAGTTAAGTGTCTTAGTTAAATGAAAAGTAGAATTTATTTCATATCTCTTATTTGGCCGAATGTATTGCTACTACAAACAGAATTGTACTCAGAAGTAATATGGATGAAATAGAATCTTGGAGATGTCGAGAATTGTGTATGATGAGCAATGCTATATTCTATGATATTCAAGTGCCATTAACAGATTCTAAGATGCGGGCACTGCATTCAAAGGCCAAGCATATATCTATCAAGATATCATTGTATACACATCTAAAATGGTCACATTAAATCAAGCCTGGTAATTAATTAAATATAAATTGTTTAATTAATCTTCTAAATTCATCTACATATAAATAAATTTAATTATTTATTTATATGATTCACTTTCTAAATTCTTCTAATTTAATTAAATAAATAAGTTTATTTAATTATTACCATTTACCATTGATCTCTTAATTAATTAAATAAATTTTATAATTTATTTATATTGATTATCATAAGTTTGAATTTTGAATTCAAATAAAAGATTATTCTTCCAAATCCATTATTTTTTTCTTCACTTCACATTTAATTAAATATTCTAAATACTTAATTAAACACTTTCCTCACTTCACACATAATTAAATATTCTAAACATTTAACTAAACACCTTTTTCACCTCTCAACATAATTAAATATTAATTATTTAATTATGGAAGCTTCTAAATTCATTGTCACATATAATTAAATAACTTTATTATTTAATTATGGATTTATCCTCAACTACCAACTAACTCATAAATAAAATGCACAAATAGCAATTTTCCTTCATTTTTAAATGAAGAAGGTTGTGTAGGAGGAAACATTTCCCATTTTTCTCTCTAGCTTCCATCTTTTTCTCAACTTCCAAAATCTCTCACCGTTCATCTTGATAGGCTTGATTTCAACCGTCGATCTTTGCCAACTAGACGTTTGCCTCCAAAACTCTATAAACATAGCCTCTTTGTGCTTTGAAAAAAATCCTAGATTTGGTGAATATAGCCTGATCATTATAGTTGCATTTTATCCAGCATTTAGCAATATTGTTTTCTTAAGCATAGCATTTTATCCTTCATAGCATTTTAGCTTCATATCTTAGCTTAATCATTTTATATAATTTAGCAATAGACATGCATGTTGCATAATCTTGTTCTCTAAGTTGTCATTCTACCAAGTTGTTGCTTACACCAACTGAGAGCCAACAACTTACATTGAATCCTTGGAGATAGAGGACAATGGGATGTCTTTGAAGGAACTATTTTTTTAGAGTTTGTTTTATCTTTAAATTAGTTTTCTTTAATATAATGTCGCATTGGTGTGTTTGTTTAGCTTGTAAGTTTATTCCACATAATCACACACACATTTTTGGCACCCACCATGGGGCCCTTGCCTAGTTTTTAAATTTTTTTGCAAATTTTTTGACAAGTTATAGTCTGGATTCGTGGTTTACCACAAACGAGACACGTTTTAGTGCATCCCTAGAGAAGTTTAACACATACAAGGACTATTGCAATGATTTGATGCTATGTTTTAGTGTATTTACGCTTTGTTTTAGTGCATCCCTATATTTATTTCAACACATTTATGCTTTGTTTTAGCACATTTATGTGTTCTTTTAACACATCCAGGGAACTGTAAATTTCAATCTTGATTTTGATATGTCCGCGGATACAGATTTTTACTTTCTGCATAAAATTCAAATGAAGCAATCCTAGGGTAGACATTTAAATCTAAAATTAACCAATCCTAGGGTAGTCACCAAACAATTAATTTATCTTGGTTAAAATGAATCCATGTTTGTTGTGAAGCAACATCTTCACTTAGCTTAGCAAATTTGTCATTTGGGATTAAAATTTGAACAAAATTGTTTGATGTGATTGTTAGGCGATAGGCCTATACTCTCCCCTTAACTGGGTGATCAAAACGCCAAACTCATCTTTTCATTTCATATATTTCATGCTTTGTTACATCCTTTAGAAGGCCTTCTCTTGTGGGAAAAAGTACTCACCCAAGAGGAATGACCTAATTGGGAACACCTAAAGCCAAGGATTCCAACCCACTCTAAACAAAAGCGAGTTGATGAAAATTCACTCAAAATTATTGTGCAAGATAACTATCCCCAAAGCCTTTGTTCTAAAGGTTGGGAGGTCTCTTGAGCGAATATGTCATTTGTCGCATTGAACAGAAACACATACTACAAACCCTAGTTTAGAGGCCAACCGTGTCAATTTTTGAACATCCTAATAATCACAGTGCAAGGGGAGGGAAGAATCTACCCCCAATACACTCACCATATAATTTTCATGGACCATTTTCTCAAGGGATCAAGAAATCTAACTTTGAGTACACACCTGGAAAAGAAAAAAACATAGGCCCCCTCTAGGGGGTGACATGACTATGTGAATCAATGCAATTCTAAGATATGGGTTGTGATTATTATGATGACCTTTTTGATAATTAAGAGTGAGACTATTTGAACTATTTATTTTGTTCAAATACCTGTGGAAATCTCAAAAACATACACTCTTTGTTTAGATTTTAGGACTTTTAAAACAACTATTTTATACTACACGTCATGTTTTTCAAACATCAATTCAGATAAAGATCATCCAATTCAGAAAAAAAATGTCAAAACATGTATGTATCAGTGCATTGACTAGATATTTTAGCACATCCTTGCTCTGTTTTAGGGCATACTTGCTCTGTTTCAGCGCATTTATGCTCTATTTTAGCACATTTATACTCTTTTATAGTGCATATATGTTTTGTTTCAGCACATCCATGCAATAGTCCAGCACATTTATACTCTCTTATAGTGCATCTATGTTTTGTTTCAGCGCGTTTTTGTTTCAAATCAAGAGAGTTTTTTTATGCAATCTGCCATTATGTCTAGTCTTTTTCTATGCTCAGGGTCTGGAAATCTGTAACCTTTGTTAAGAAATCCCTTGAGAAAAGGATCAAGAAGCCAAAAAGGTCCCTTAGTTATAAGAAGCTATTGAAAAGGAGATTATTTTTATATCAAAGTCAGAATGTTTTTCTTGAGCATCAAAATTTCATCCATTGATATCACAACTTTGTTAGGGGTTTTACTGACAACTTTTATTTAGAGCCTTTATCTTCACAAGCTTTCTTTCAATGAAGAGCTCTTTCATAGAGGCATAATCATAGTCAAACCATTCATCCCTCTTTCATCCCACAACCTACAATTCAGTATTCCAATCATCTTGATCAAGTGTTGCAATAGAGAACTTAGAAGTATTAGGCTTTTGCAAAAATCCTTATTTTCTCAAACTAAGATCAAAATATCACAAAGTGCAACATCACCTCCATTTTTTATTTCTAGTTTAATTCCCATAATAGGATCATCATCCTTCCAACTAGGGAATCGTGACCTAAAAATTAGAAATTTATTTAGTCATATCAATAGAATTCTCATTCTATTCTGACTAAGATATGCAACAAATTGTACTCTCCCATTTGTGATCAAAGTTAGTAAAAATATGGTACGATCATATGCCTCTTGTCACAAGATCTTGAAAGCACATAGAAGAAGATGAAAGGGAAAATCCACTTTGCAACATGGGTGATAGGGAAGAAAATCCTTTTCACAAGCTTCACACTGGGAATAATTCAAATAATGATGAAATAATGGAGGAAATGCTTCAAGAAGCATAACAGGATCCACAATTTCATACTCTCTTGGAAAAAAATTTAGAGAGAAATAAAGAAAGATACTTTCTTTTGCTAGCAAACCAAGGAGCTAAACTACCCTTTGATTTCGATACAAAAAATATTAGAGAAGATCCTGAAGCCCCCCTTAATGATTTTAGTGCTCTTACTCAACAGATAAGAGAATTACAAGGAAAAATTAAAGAAATACAAGGGGGTACAACCAAGAAATATGTTTTGGAAGATATCTGCCCATATCCCTTTGATAGGAATCTCAACATTATTCCTTTTCCAAAGCATTGTGAGATCCTACAATGGAAAAATGGACCCCATTGATCATGTGAGAGACTTTCAAAATATGAGCTTAGAATTTTCTCATGAAGATACATACCTTATATGATTATTTCCACAAAGTCTAGGTGGAGAATCCATGGAGTGGCTATCCAAAATCACTCCCACAATCAAAAAATTTGAGGAGTTAATCAATAAATTCATATCTCAATACTCCTACAATATACAACATTATATAACCATGCTTGATTTTTGCAAATCGAAGCAAAAGACTAGGGAACCCTTTATCATGTTCTTGCAAAGATGGAGAAGGTTATTTGCAAGATATTCCCATCTTGTTCCTGAAAAGGAAAAGATGGAAATCTTTATTGACAGTCTAAATCAAGAGATGAGTTATAGGATCTTCATTTTCCTCAATCATTTGAAAAATTAATTTAAAATGTGATCACCATTGAAGGAGCCTTCGTCAAGCGATGATTTTTAAAGCTTGACAAAGATGGTCCAAATTTGTATAACAACAACAATGATAAATCGTGATTCTAGACTAGAAATAAGAATGTTGTAAATGATGGGGTGGTAGATTCCAACAACGTGAATGCAAAGCCAACCATTCTCAATGTATCAGGTGTCCAACGCAACAACAACAATCTTGGAAATTCCACTAACCAAGGCAATAATAATTCCAATCAGGGAAACAATGCCAACCAAGGAAATATGGCCAATAATCGTGGTAATAATCTCGGCAACAATCAAAATTCAAATCCGCCCAAATCATAGTTTTTTCTCAAATCGATGGAGTTTTACTCCCTTGGGCCAATCTCTTGAATCAATCCTCAAATATCTTTTGAATCAAAATTCCATCACATTGTTGTTGCAAAGAGATTATGAGCCTTGAGTTAAACCACCATCATGGAATGACTCATATTTTTGCGATTACCATAGATGTAATGGTCATAGGATGAATAATTTCCAATGTTTAAATAATTTGGTCTAGGATTTGATTGACAATTGCACCATAACTGTTGAGGGGCATAATGCCAATGAAGATCATCAGGCATTCAAGGACCCTCTCCCCAATTATCAAAAAGGGGAGTCTTCAGGTGACAAAGGAAACAATGTAAATCATCTCTATGACACCACCATCAATCATATCTACACTGATGACCAGCAAGTCGACATCATCATAGTTAAAGGAAAGGAAGAATATCAAGAATTTAATGTAAAAACAAGGGGACAAGCCAAAATAGTTGTTAAAGAAAGTTCATCTAAGTCAGTTGTTCCCCCTCCAAGGCAATACAATTTAGTCGATCAACTACAAAAAAAATCGGCTCAAATTTCTATCTTGGAGCTTCTTAAAATATCATCAGGACACAAGGACATTTTGAAAAAGGCTTTCATTGACACAACCATATCTCCTGATTTAGATATTGATAAAATTCAAGCCATGGTGGGACACTTTTCCTCACCTACATTCCTATAATTTTCTAAGAAGGATGATTCCTCCATGACCCATCCCCATAATTCAACACTTTATTTAGAGGTCATCATTCATAAAACCTGAATCATACATGTTTTAATAGATGGGGGATCCGATCTAAACATTTGTACTTTAAAATTGGTTCTTGCCTTATGATATTCAGAAGAGTCTATTGATCTGAGAAGAAAAATTATAATCAAAGCATATGATGATGAGGAACGAGCTTCCAAGGGCCTCATCATGCTACCTATCAGAGTGGGACCTATTGTGAAGAATATTTTTTGTCAAGTTCTAGATCGAGACTTATCCTGTAACATACTTTTGGGTTGCCCATGAATCTATGAGATGCAAGTGGTTTTGTCGACTTATCATCAATGTCTTAAATTTCCATATGATGGACAAGAAATAACCATACCAGTGGACCATAACAACAGTCATATTTGTTCTAACCTTAGAGAAACTCAAGACACCTTTGTCCTACTTAATAGAGAGGCTTTGGCCATTTCTACTTCTAAACACAATGATCAAACAAGGGAATTGATAAAGAATTTTGGCACCATTTTCAATTAAAGGATAATGGGGTGGGAGAATATTCACTATGTCTCTCTAACCTACCTGTCTCTCCAAGGTCACATGGTCAACCTTTAGTGTCCACACAACAAGCTATAGTGGCTTCCACATCAGGATCACAAACTTTAGTTGTCATCACCATGTTTGATGGGAAATTCATCAAGGCTAACACTCAAGAAACTGAAGAGGATAGAGCTATTCTCAAATGTCTCTATAAAGATGAGGATGAATTTGTTAAGCATGTCAAGTTACCTACTGAGCAATATGGAAAGGGTTATACAATAATGCAATGAATGGGTTATGAAGGAAATAACCCCATAGGCAAGAGAAAGGAAGGAATTGTTGAACCTATCCATCCGAAAACCACACATCCAAAAAATAAAACCTGACTTGAGACAATTGAAATCCAATGAAGAGATAGTTGAGACAATTTTGAGATTGCAGGAGAATTTTGACACTGATTCCAATTAGTATGAATGGGATACCATTTATAATGATGAATTCTAGAGAGACAAATAGGTGGATGTTATACAAAAATATACACCCATTCTCACACAAGGGGAAATCTCAAGACCTCCACTTGACTATGTACTTCAAAGCGACCATGAATCGAGTGATGACGATTCGATTCAAAGTGAGATGGATAATCAAAAGGGGGATACCATCATAGATCTTCCCCATAGCAAGAATGATAATTGTGTCATTAACTTAACTACCAGTGACCTTACCCAACATGATGACCCCTTGCCCTTGGTCTATCTTGAGCTCATTTATTGGGAACAAACTGAGCCAATTGATAATCCAATCTTCTCTGATGATGAAACCATTGTAAATTTTCTTTGTTCATCCAACCCGAAAACAAGTTCCACCAGTGAATAGTAGGATCAAAATCTCAGTCAGGAGAGTGCCAAGTTTTTCAGTTGCAAAATTAACAATATAAAAGATATATCTAATGGTGAAAACCTAAAAATGATAGTATTAGATCATGAAAAGAGAAAAATAAAGAGTGTATCTGAAGGTGAAAACCTTTCACATGCACTGGAAGATGGGAAAATTGACACTCTCCCTGAGCACTATCAGGAAAGATCTTCTATATTGATAGAACCTATAGAAGCAATCAATATAAGCATTGTGGAACAGCTGAAAATTGTTGCATCATTGATAGAGGAAGAAGTCCCTAAATTCATAGAATTCGTCAAGGATAATCAAATCAATTTTGTGTGGTCATACACAGATATGCCTGGATTGGATCCAAATCTTATCATGCACCATTTGTCCATCATGCCAGGGGAAAAACTTGTGAAACAAAAACTCAGAAAGATGCACCCACATGTTGCATTACTAGTCAAAGAGGAATTAAAGAAACGGTTGGATGCAAGATTCATTCGGTCTATCGACTATGTAGAATGAATCTCCAACATTGTACCTATGTCAAAGCTAGATGGACAAATGAGAATATATAGATTTCATGGATTTAAATAAGGTATGTCCAAAAGATGATTTCCCTCTGCCAAACATAGACACGATTATGGATTTGATAGCTGGGCATGCTATGTATTCACTGATTGATGGATTTTTTGGGTATAATCAGATAAAAATCATAGTTTATGGTCAAAATAAGACCGCATTCACATGTCCCTAGGGTACATATTGTTGGAATGTAATGTCGTTTGGACTCAAAAATGCAAGAGTGACATATCAACGGGCAATGACTATAACTTTTCATGACATGATGCACACATTCATGGAGGATTATGTAGATGATATCTTAGCAAAATCAAACACAAGAGAGGGACATCTATATATCTTATCTAAGATTTTTATCAGAATGGAAAAATAAAAAAGGTCAGACTCAATTACAAGAAATGTGTCTTTGGGATAAAATTCGGAAAGCTCTGAGGCTATATTGTATCAGAAAAAGGAATTGAAGTGGATCCAGAAAAGGTTCAATCCATCCTAGAAATTTCACCACTAAGGAACATCAGTCAACTATGATCATTACAAGGATTCCTAGAATCCATCGGGAGATTCATCTCACTGTTGGTAGACAAGATTTTGTCGTTTACGCATCTCTTGCATAAAAATGTCTCATTCAAATGGGAAGACAAGTGTGAAGCAACATTTGATCAGATCAAGCATTATCTAATGATCCCACAAGTGCAAGGGAAACCACTCATATTGTACATTTCCACCACATAAGTATACTTGGGGGCATTATTAGCACAAGAGGACAAAACGGAAAAAGAGCGAGCAATATATTACATTAGCAAAACATTGACAATCCATGAGCTAAATTACACTTTCATTGAAAAGGCTTGGTTGGAAGTAGTGTTTACTTCTCAAAAGTTGTGGCACTATATGTTAGCTCATACAGTCAAACTTGTGGCTAAAATTGATCCTTTAAAGTATCTTCTGAGCAAGGAAACCTTAACTGGCAGGTTAGATAAATGGGTAATGATCTTAAGTGAGTTTGACATTCACTATGTGGATCGAAAGGAAATCAAAGGGTAGGTTATAGCAGATCATTTAGTAGAGGCACCTTTACAAACAATTCATCCAATGCACATCGAATTTCTTGATGTAGATGTGTTCATAGCAACTACCAAGCAATCATGGATACTTTATTTTGATGGGTCCTACACACAACATGGCTCAAGGGAAAGAATTATTTTTTTCATGCCTTAGGGACATACAATTCCAAAATCTTATCGGTTGATGTTTCCTTGCACAAACAACATAGTTGAGTATGAAGCATTGCTAATTGGAATAATGATTGCATTGGAATGGAAGATTAGAGAGTTGCAAATTTTTGGTGACTCACAGCTTGTCATAAATCAAATAAATGATGACTATCAGACTAAGGATGACAAGTTGATGTTGTACAAAAGCATGGTTGATAATTTCAAAAAATATTTTTTGAGATCAAGTTCTTGTAAATTCCATGGATTGACAACAAAGTTGCAGATGTCATGGCTACAATTGCATCACTACTACAATTATCAGATAATCAAGCTCGATATGAATTCCTGGTGGAATAACTATTTTCTCTTTCCTATGACAATCCTAAAACCAAAATCATTTGTCACCTGACTGGTTATGATTCCCCCTTATACGGAAAAATCTATGCCTATCTGAAAGATACTATATTACCCCTGGATTTGTCTCAGAATTAGAAAATAAATTTCATACGACAATCTTCTCGCTATACCCTGTTTTCCAACACCTTATACCGACGTAGTCTTGATGGTACCCTCCTTAGATGTCTCAAATGTGATGAATCTGAAAAGGATTTACAAGAGGTTCATGGTCGTATTTGTGGGACTCATTCAAGTGGACTAACCTTGGCTAAGAAACTTGTTAGAATGGGTTACTATTGGCCAACCATGGAAAAGTAATCCTTCATCTTTGTGAAGAAATGTATGAAATGTTAGATTCATGGAAATCTCATCTACACTCCTTCTCAGGAACTACAACCCTTCACTACAACATGGCCTTTCGCTCAGTGGGGACTAGATCTGGTTGGAAAAATTAACCTATCTTCATCAAACGGACACAAGTTCATAACCACGGCCACTGAGTAATTTACTAAGTGGATCGAAGTTGTTCCATTGACAACAATCATAGGAAAAAAAATCATATTTTATTCTGAATTATATCATATGTTGATATGGCACTCCCAGCTCCATTATCATGGATAATGGAAGACCTTTTAAAAATCAAGATGTTGATGAAATTTATGCAATATTTCACATCCAACACAGGTTCTCTATCCCTTATTATCCATAGGGAAATGGCCAAGCAAAAGCTTCAAACAAGACAATTATGAAGATCTTGAAGAAGACAATGAATGATGTGGCTTGTGATTGGCATGTCCAATTAAATCCAACTTTATGGGCATATAGAACCAGCATTTACATGTCGACGCATGCCACCCCATATGCCTTGGTCTATGGAGTAGAAGCAATTCTTCCGCTAGAATTTGAGATTCCCTTGCTTTGAGTCTCAGTGAAGGGACTTATAACTGATGAGGATTACAGAGTTTCAATACTACAAGAAATGGAGTTGTTTGATGAGAGACAGAAAAGTGCAACCAATCACTTGAAGTGTTATCAACAAGTTATGTATTGTAGCTAAAATCACAGAGTCAGACCATGAACATTTCAAGTGGGTGACTTGGTCCTAAAGGGGAATCCCTGCAACCAACAAGATCAGGAAAACAAAGGAAAGATTGAGCCTTATTGGCTAGTTCCATTTGTCATCATTGTAGCATATGGTTCAAGAGCATATCAACTATCTATGCCAAAAGGGAACCTGCTTGAAGATCCAAGCAACAACATCCATCTAAAGAAGTTCTATGTTTGAAAAATATAAAAACAATATAAAAAGTCCTGGAAAATACCAAAAACAACATAAAAAAAACCATACAAATCAGAAAATGTCCTAAAAAAATTGTCATCAGGGTGAAAACCTAGCAAACAAGCATCCTTTCGACATACAAAAAAATCAAAAAAGAGAAAAATACCAAAAAAAAAGAAATAAAAAAAATTGTTGCCTTGATGAAAACCTAGCAAACAGGCATCTTGGTAACAACAAAAAAAATGAAAAATCTGAAAAAGTGCAACAAAAACAAATGGTGAAAACCTAGTAAACAAGCGTTGTTTGTGATTTAGTGGGCTCTTCCATCTATTAGGTTACGTTCTGGGTAAGTGCACCAATCTGTGACACAATTTCGGTTCCAAATTTTTAAAAAAAACCGTAATAGGCCATTTTTCTAAACTCTTTTATTTTCATTTTCTCTTCCAAGTAAACTATATACATGAAGTAAACATTTAAGTATAAGTTGACATTTACATATGGAAATTTACTTTCTTATACTTTAAGTTATATTACATGCATATAGGTAGGATGTTTGAGAGTGGTTTCAGATCTCTAGGAATTATAATGCAAATTCTAGTTTTTGGAAGATCTTAAAAATTTCAGACTTATCAAATTTTAGTAATCAGCAATTCAAATTTTAGTAATCACGAAGTCAAATTTTAGTAGTCAACAAGTTGTATCATCTTTCTCTCTCCTTCTCTCTACTCTCTATCTCTCCACTCCCTCTCTCTCTCTCTCCCTTCCTCTCTCTCTCCCCCTCTCTCTCTCTCCCCCTCTCTCTCTCTCATGCACACCACTCTATCTCCTCCCTACATCTGCCTCCCTCCCTCCCATCTCTACTTCTCTCTATCTCTTCTCTCTCTACATCTCCTTCCCTCTCTACTTATCTTTATCTCCCCTCTCTCTCTCTTTACCTACCTCTCCCTCCATCACTTTGTATCTCACTTATTTCTCCCTCCTTACCTCTTTCCCTCTCTACTCTCTATCTCTCCTCTCCCTCCCTCTACCTACATCCCTCTCTCACTCTTTATCCCTCTCTTCCCCCGCTTTCTCTCTAACTCTCTCCTCTCTATCTCATAATTCTCTCTCCCTCCCTCTCACTCTCCCCTCTATATCTCACCACTCTCTCTATCTATCTCTCTCTCACACAAACCTCTATCTCCATCACTAACACTCCCTCCCTCCCTCCTTCCCTCTCTACTTCTCTCTATCTCTCCTCCCCCTCCCTCTCTCGACCTCACCCTCCCTCTCCTTATTTTTGTCTCTCTTCCCAATATCTCTCACTATTTTTGCTCCCTCCCTCCCCCTCTTTCTCTCTCAATTGATATTTTTCTCTATCTCACCATTCTCTCTCTCTCACTCACACACACACCTCTATCTCCCTACCTCTCCCTCCCTCCCTCCCCTCTCTACTCTTTATCTCTCCTCTCTCTTTCCCTCTCTATACATACCTCTCCATCCATCACTCTCTCTCTACATCACTCTCTATCTCACTTATGCCTCCTTCCCTACGTCTTTCCCTCTCTACTCTCTATCTCTCCATCCCTCTCTTTCTCTCTCAATCTCTCCTCTCTATCCCACCATTATCTCTATCCCTAGCTATCAACCCCCTCCTCTCTAAATCACCATTCCCTCTCTCCCAGTTTCCCTCCTTCCCTCTCACTCCCTCCTCTATAAATCACCATTCTCTCTATCCCACTTTCCCTCATTCCCTCTCTATGTCTCACTTATCCCTTTCTACCTCTCCCTCCCTCCAACTTCCCTCTCTCTCTTTATCTCTATTTTTCATTCTCTCCTTACCTCTCTACTATCTATCTCACCACTCTCTCCATCTCACTCTCCCTCTTTCCCTCTCTCCCTCCTATCCATCCCTCTCTCCTTCCCTCTCTACCTACCTCTCCTCCACTACCTACCACTCTCTCCCTCACCCCTCTTTCTCTCTTACTCTCTCCTTCCCTTTCTAATCTCTTTCTCTCTCTCGCCCTTCCTCTCTCCCCTCATTTTATCTCCTCTCACTCTCTCTCCCTCTCACACACACTCACCTTTATCTCCTCCTTTCCTCTCCCACCATCCCTCCACTCTCTACTTCTCTCTATCTATCATCTCTCTCTACATCTCCTTCCCTCTCTATTTATCTATATCTCCCCTCTCCCTCTCTTTACCCACCTCTCCCTCCATCACTCTATATCTCAACCGTGTCTCCTCCTCTCTCTCTGTCTCTCTCTCTTTGTATCTCTCTCTCTCTCTCTCTCTCTCTCTCTCTCTCTCTCTCTCTCTCTCTCTCTCTCTCTCTCTCTCTCCTCCCTCTCTCTCTCTCTCTATCTTCTCTCTCTCTCTTCTCTCTCTCACACACTCTCTCTCTATCTCTCTCTCTCTCTCTCTCACACACACACCTCTATCTCCTCCCTACCTCTCCCTCCCTCCCCTCTCTACTTCTCTCTATCTCTCCTCTCTCTACATCTCCTTCCCTCTACCTATATTTATCTCCCATATCCCTTCATTTACCTACCTCTCCCTTCATCATTATGTATCTCACCTATGTTTCCCTACCTACCTAGGGTTGAGGGATTAAGGTTCAAGGGTTGAGAATTGAGGGTTGAGGGTTTAATGTATAGGGTAGAGGGTATACGATTTAAGGGTTGAGGGTTGAGGATTGAGGGTAGAGGGTAGAGGGTTTAAGGGTTGAGGGATTAAGGGTTGAGGTTTGAGGGATTAGGATAGAGAGTTTACTTGGGTTTAAGGGTTTAAGGGTTGAGGGTATAGGGTTGATGGTAGAGGGTATTTGTTTTAGGGTTGAGTGTTTAAGGGTTTAAGGGTTGAGGGTATAGGGTTGAGGGATTAGGGTAGAGAGGGAGGGAAGGATGGAGGGAGAGATGGAGGGAGAAGTGAGATAGAGAGAAGGAGAGAAGAGGAGCGAGGGATAGAGATATATGAGGGTTGAGGATCCAATGTATAGGATAGAGGGTTGATAATTGAGGGTTTAGGATTGATGGTTTAAGGTATTGGGTTGATGGTAGAGGGTAGAGGGTAGAGCGTAGAGGGTAGAGGGTATAGGATAGAGGATAGAGGGTTGAGGGTTGAGGGTTGAGGGTAGAGGGTAGAAGGTTTAAGAGTTTAGGGTTTAGGGTTGAGGATTTAGGGTTGAGGGTAGAGGGTTTAGGGTATAGGTTTAAGGGTATATGGTTGAAGGATTAGGGTTGAGGGTCTAATGTATAAGGTAGAAGGTATAAGGGTTGAGGACTAAGGGATTAAGGGTTGAGGATTGAGGGTTGATAATTAAGGGTTAAGGGTTTAATGCATAGGGTATATGGTCAAGGGTTTAAGGGTTGAGGGTCAAGAGTTTAAGGTTGAGGGTAGAGGGTTGAGGGTATAGGGTTGATGAATTAGGGTTTAGGGTCCAACATATAGGGTACAAGGTATAGGGATTTAGGTTTTAAGGTTAAGGGTTTAGGATTGAAGGTTGAGGGTTGAGGGTTTAGGGTTTAAGGGTTAAGGGTTGAGGGATTAGGGTAGAGAGTTT